>CM069143.1:71639701-71866939 GCA_035221665.1 Okamejei kenojei
CTGTGGCCCCTTGCTCTGTACTCCTCCAACATCGGGAACACGTTTCCTGCCTCTAATGTGTCCAAACCCATAATAATCTTACTAGCCTAAGTGGGCCCCCGTTGGGTCCCAGTCACACGGGAGGCCTGGTCCTCCAATGCAACCCATTCCCAATACAATATTCCACCATGGTGTGGGAGAGGGGGTGGTGTGGGAGTGGGGGGAGGTGGTGTGGGGGGGTATGATGTGGGGAAGGGGGGGATGGTGTGGGTAAGGGGGGGTGGTGTGGGGAGGGGATGGTGTGGGGGAGGTGGGTGGTGTGGGGGAGGGTGGTGAGGGGGTGGGTGGCGGAGGAGGGTGGTATGGGGGAGGAGGTTGTGGTGTTGGGGAGGGAGGTGTAGGTGGTGTGGGTGGGGTGGGGTGGGAGAGGGTAGTGGTGTGGGGGGGTGGTGTGCGGGGGTGATGAGGGGGGGTGGTGTGGAGGGTGGTGTGGAGGGTGGTGTGGGGGAGGGGGTGGTGTTAGGTGGTGTGGGATGGTGTGAGGTGATGTGGGGGGGTGGGGTGGTGTGGGGGGGGGTGGGGTAGGGTGGGATGGTGTGGGGGGGTGGGGGGTCTAGGAGGGTGAGGGGGTGTGAGGGTTGGGGTGGGGTGGTGTGGGGGGGAGGTGAGGGAAAGGGGGAGGAATGGGGGAGGAGTAAAGGGGGGTGTGGGTGTGTGGGGGAGGGAGGGGGGTTTGTGCGGAGGAGGGAATGAGGGAACGGGGTGTGTGGGAGGGGGGAAAGGACTCCACTCAGCGGCTGCAGCACCACACAGCACCTCCGGACTCCACACAGCGTCTTACCCGACCTCACACAGTGGCTTTCCCAACCCCACACAGCTGCTTTCCCGACCCCACACAGCAGTTTTCCCGACCCCACACAGCGGCTTTCCCGACCTCACTCTTGCGGACTCAAGCTTTACAGTCCGGAGGCAGGTGCAGTTGGTGCAGAGGAGAACGGCGAGTAAGGTGGCGAAAAAATCATAGCGATAAAGGGTACTGTTTTTGCTCAAATTAAAAACAGAAGCAAACCGGAAGTGGTTAAGATGAGAGTTTTAATAATAACCCGTTGGGTCCCATGTTCACACGGGAGGGCTGGTCCCCCAATGCAATATTCCACCTCTCCACCAATTCCAATATTGGTGGCCAGTGGGAGAGGAGCTTTATGGAGCGCTAGTATGGGTGTTCTGGGCTGAAGGGACAGGTTTCCAGAGGGCTAGTATGGACATTGTGGGCCAAATGGATTCTTGGGGTGGCAGCTCAGTCACACAAGCCTGATGTGCTGGCAGCTCACTCACGGCTGGTCGGCTGGCAGTTGACTCACGGCTATTCCTTGAAATTCCATTTCAAGCAGGGTGCAAGGCCACCAAATTCAAATGCAGTATCGTACCATTTCAAGCAGGGTGCAAGGCCACCAAATTCAAGTGCAGTTTCTTACCACTTCAAGCAGGGTGCAAGGCCACAAAATTCAAGTGCAGTTTCATTCCACTTCAAGCAGGGTGCAAGGCCACCAAATTCAAGTGCAGTTTCATACCACTTCGAGCAGGGTGCAAGCCCACCAAATTCAAGTGCAGTTTCATACCATTTCAAGCAGGGTGAAACCACCACATAAACACCACACTCACCGTTCAGTAGACATTCAGTGTGTTCAGTTGATTCACACCTCATGACCTCTCCCTCCCCCATCTTGCCGAGACTGAGCCACACCCACACTTCCGGGTTTTATAATCCCTCCCCCCTCACACTGGAAGGAGCGTGGCTTTCATGGCGTGATTGACAGGAGAGATATTCTCAACATTTCATAAACACTAATAACACTTTTATTTTTCATTGATGGGAAGAATCCTCTGCACCTGATGAGCGGAGGGGGACTGAGTAAGATGGCCAAAAATCACAGCCGTAAGTGGTAGTGTTTTATCTAAAATCAATATACAGTGCAAACAGGAAGTTGTCAAGTTTAGACTTTTAATCATTTGCCATTTCAAACCAATCACCACCAACCATTCACTGTGCTTTATTTCAAACCAACCACCACCAACCATTTGCTATGCTTCATTTCAAACCAACCACATTTTCATTTTCAAACCACATTAAGGGCACTGACAGGTCAGTAAAACCACACTGACAGTTTAGTAGACATGTGTTCAGTGTTATTCACAACTCAGACTGAGAGACGTGACCCTCTCACTCCCGCATCTTGCAGAGACTGACTGAGGCACTCAACTCTTCTGGGTGTTATAGTCCCTCCGGAAGGGGCGTGGCCTTCAGGAGAGAGAATCTCAACGTTTTTTAAACACTAATAACTCTTTTATTTTTCAACCATGGGAAAAATCCTCTTCTCCTGCACAGTGAGTAAGATGGCCAAAAATCACAGCCGTAAATGGCAGCGTTTTTTCTAAAATCAATATACAGTACAACAGGAAGTGGTCAAGATCAGAATTTTAGTAATATAGATAGATATGTTTCAATAAGATCCCCTCTCATCCTTCTAAATTCCAGAGTATACAAGCCCAGCCGTTCCATTCTCTCAGCATATGACAGTCTCGCCATCCCAGGAATTAACACTGTGAACCTACGCTTGCACTCCCTCAATAGCAAGAATGTCCTTCCTCAAATTTGGAGACCAAAACTGCACACAATGCTCCAGGTATGGTCTCACTAGGGCCCATTACAGAAGAAGGACCTCTTTGCTCCTCTTGTTTACTCTACTCCTCTTGTTATGAAGGCCAACATGCCATTCGCTTTCTTCACTGCCTGCTGTACCTGCATGCTTACTTTCATTGACTTCTTCTTCTTCTTGCATATGGCGTGCACAGCCTAACGTTGTAGGACAACTTGTTCTATTTGATCTTATTTGATTGTGAATGCCAGGTTGATTGCATTCGTTGAAACAGGGCGGACCACGTAAAGGTTGCAATCTCCCACTTCACTTTCATTGACTGTAGAACAAGGACCCCCAGATCCCGTTGAAGTTCCCCTTTTCCCAACTTGACACATTTAGATAATAATCTGCCTTCCTGTTTTTGCTACCAAAGTGGATAACCTCATATTTATCCACATTAAACTGCTTCCACAACCAGTTCCACAAGGACTCCTAGATCCTTCTGCTCTACAACACTACCCAGAGGCCTACCATTTACTGTATAGGTCCTGCCCTTGTTCGACATCCCAAAATTCTATCATCTCACACTTCTGTGCATTAAATTCCATCAACAATTGCTCCGCCCACCTGGCCAATCGAGCCAGATCCTGCTACAATCATTCACAACCATCTTCACGATCTGCAAAACCACTAACTTTGTATCATCAGTAAACTTGCTAATCTTGCCCTGTGTGTTCTCATCCAAATCATTGATGTAGATGACAAACAGTAACGGGCCCAACACCGATCCCTGAGGCACACCACTAGTCACAGTCCTCCAGTCTGAAAAGCAACCTTCCACCATCACCCCCTGCTTCCTTCCACAAAGCCAATTTGCTATCTATTCAGCTATCTCTCCTTGGATCCCATGAGATCTAACCTTCCAGAGCAGTCTACCATGCGGCACCTTGTTGAATGTCTTACTAAAGCCCATGTACACAACATCTACAGTTCTGCCTACATCAACCTTTTTGCTCATGTCTCCAAAAATATCAATTAGATTTGAAGAGACACGACCTCCCATGTATCCCTCAGTCCCTCAGAATACTCTCCAGTAACTTAGCAACTACAGATGTTAAGCCCACCAGCCTATAGTTCCCAGCATTTTCCCTGCAGCCCTTCTTGAAAAGCGGCACAACATTTGCCACCCCCCCACCCCCCCCGCACCCCAATCCTCTGGCACCTCTCCTGTATTTAAGGACGACTCCAAAATTTCAACCAGGTCTCCCGCAATTTCCTCTCTAGTTTCCCTCAATGTCCTCGGATATATCTGATCAGGCCACGGAGATTTGTCTACCTTCAAACATGACAGTACCTTCAGTACTTGCTCGACGGTAACCCTGACTGCTCTCATGACACTTCCAGCGACTGCTCCAATTTCCTCCGTCCCACTGTCTTTCTCCTCTGTACATATAGAAGAGAAATACTAATTGAGGACCTTGCCCATCTCCTGTGGCTCCACACAGAGGTGACCACTTTGATTCCTGAGAGGTCCCACTCTCTCTCTAGATACCCTTTTCCCCCTTATGTATTTATAACATCTTTTTGAATTGTCTTTTATGCTACCCGCCAGACCAATCTCCTGGCCCCTTTTTGTCCTTCTGATCTCCTTTTTTAGTTTGCTCCTAAGTTCCCAAAACTCCTCCAGGGATGCACTTGATCCCAGCTGCCTATACCTGTCCCATGCATCCTTCTTGTTTATGACTAACGTCTCAATTTCCCTTGTCGGCCAAGCTTCCTTACATTTGCCTGCTTTGCCTTTCACTCTAATGGGGACATATACATCCTGAGCTCTCTACAGTACACTTTTAAAAACATTAACAATTTTTAGTGGAATTCACAAAATAAATTCAGCAAAGGAAAAGTGAAACTCTATTGCAAGTCTTCATCAATAAAGAAGAAGTGCTCAAGGCTTTAGTGAGATTAAAGATGGACAAATTCCCAGGATGGATGAGATTTAACCCAAACTGCTTTGGGAGGTAAAGGGGAGCACTTGAATCTCCCAGGCACTGAAGGCTACTGGCTGTATGCTGGAAGATGGGATTGAAATGGATGGGTGCCACTGGTCATTGTGAATGTGATGGACCGAATGGCCTGTTTCCACACTGCAGGCAGAAGATCTGAAGAATGGATGACTTAAAATGTCACCTATCCATGTTCTCCACAGATGCTGCCTGACCTGCTGAGTTACTCCAGCACTTTGTGTCCTTTCAGGAAACAGCATTTGTGGATTTATACTTCAGCATTATCCCAAGTTGAAACAACATTCCAGGTAAAGTTGAACCAGCCACCAATCCAAAGATGAACGCTTGCTGAAATGAAACATGTAATCAGTTTGTGATTATCAAACATCCCCAATGATTCATTAGAGTGATTATTGAATTAATGTTGCTGAATAAACATTCACCTTGTAACAATGGCACGGCTTTCCACACTCCAAAAGGTCCAAGGCTGGCAAACTGCCCAAGGGATGATTCCAAAAAAAACATTGGCATCCCAGCCATGGCCAGCATGAGAGTGTAGGGAATAAGAAACACACCTGAAAAACACAGTAAAGGAAAAGCTAATATGGTTTGTCTGGATATTTGTTTCTTCAGATTTATTCCTGCATTCAGCAGAGAGCTGGACTATGGCTTCATTTGGCAGGGTAGACTTGATGGGCCGAATGGCCTAATTTTATTCCTAACACATATGAGTCTAGGGGACTGCAGGGACTGGACTCCAGCGAGTCCCTGAGAGACATGGGGACCAGTTCCTGAGTTTCTGGAGAAAGCAAGAAATGTCACCGTGTGAGCCATACGTTTGTTTTATTCATTCAAGGGATTGGACTTTGCAAGCTGAGCCAGTATTTACTTGACCATTCCTGAGAAGATGGTGGTGAGCTATCTTATATAACTCTGAGATGAGGGTACACTCACAATGGTATTAGGGAGGTTGATTCTGACAGTGACAGTGATAGTGAAGGAACAGATATATTTGCCAGTCAGGAAGGTTTGAGGTCTCGAGGGCAACTTTCAGTGGATGGTTTTCCCCTGCTTTTGCTGACCAAGCTGGGTCTGGAAGATGTTGTCCAAGGAATATTGGTGAATTGCTACACTGCATCCTGTAGATGGTACAAACTGCTGCTCCTGTGCATTGATGGATGGACAAAGTGCCTTTCAAGTGGACTGCTCTGCCCTGCTCAGTATCAAACATCTTGAGTTGTGTTGAAGCTGCATTCAAAGGTTCAAAGGTTCAAAGGTTATTTATTGGTGTAGTGAAATGCTTCTTGCCAATGCAGCACATTAAATGTTTTTTTTTTAAGAATACAGACATAACAATAATAAAGAGATTTAAACATAAAAAACATCCCCCCACAATGGTCCACATTATGAGGGAAGGCACAATGTCCAGTCCCCATCCCATGTCCACCCATAGTTGGGCCCATTGAGGCCGCAGTCGCCTCCACGGAGGCCCGATGTTCCATGCCCTTCTCGACGGGTGATGCTGCTCCGGCGTGGGCAGAATCCTCTCAGTGGCTTGCGACACCTGGAACAGCCGCTTCCTTACTGGAGAACACGGCGTCCGAAGCCAACAAGGCCGCGCTGGATGGAGCTCCACTACTGGTGATCTTGGCGATAGATCCCAGGCTCCCGATGTTAAAGTCAGTGCCGCCGCCCGCAGCTGGCCGCTCCACAGACCCGCAGCTCCGCCATGTTTTTCTCGGCAGTCTCAGCTCACCGGAGTTCCAGCGCGGCGACCCCGGCAAGTAATCGCCCGCTCCAGCACTGTGCTGCCGCCGAAGCCGAGGTTCTGGGCGGTCCCCTCAGGAAATGCCGCACCAGGTCCGCCAGTAGGCCGCGAGGACGGGTCGAAAGTGCAGCCCGGAGAAAAGCTGCCTCTCTGACCAGGTAGGGACACTGAAAAATAGTTTCCCCCTTCCCCCCCCCCCCACCCCCCACATAAAAAAGACTAGAACTCCAAAAACAAAACACTAAAACTCACCCAGGCAAGTGCAGAGTATTCCATCACGCACTTGACAAGGACTGTAGATGGTGGGTATGTTTTGAGGAGTTAGGAGAGTTAGTTCAGTTCTGGTCAACTGTAAACCCCAGGATATTGATAGCAGTGGATTGTAGCAGTGGATGGGCATGCCATTAAATGTCTGGGGTGACAGCTATTCTTTTTCTTGGTGGATATCATTTGTGCCTGGCACCCGTGGTTATTTGCCACCCATCAGCCCGAGTCCTAATATTGTCCAGGTCTTCCTGTGTTTGGATGTGGACTCTGACAGGGATGCCCTATAGGCTGAGATAATTGACCTCCGAGCAACACAACCACCTTCTTTATACAAATACAAAGCATACAAATTAGCCAGAAAAAGCAGCCTACCAGAGGACTGGGAGAAATTCAGTAGAGGAGGACAAAGGGATTAATTAGGAAAGAGAAAATATATTATGAAAGAAAACTGGCAGGGAATATAAAAACTGACTGCAAACGTTTTTATAGATATGTGAAGAGAAAAAGATTAGTTAAAACAAATGTAGGTCCCTTGCAGTCAGAAACAGGTGAATTGATCATGGGGAACAAAGACATGGCAGACCAATTGAATAACTACTTTGGTTCTGTCTTCACCAAGGAAGACATAAATAATCTGCCGGAAATAGCAGGGGACTGGGGGTCAATTGAGATGGAACTGAGTGAAATCCAGGTTAGCCGGGAAGTGGTGTTAGGTAAATTGAATGGATTAAAGGCCGATAAATCCCAGGGACAGACAGGCTGCATGCCAGAGTACTTAAGGAAGTAGCCCCAGAAATAATGGATGCATTAGTGATAATTTTTCAAAACTCTTTAGATTCTGGAGTAGTTCCTGAGGATTGGAGGGTAGCTAATGTAACCCCACTTTTTAAAAAGGGAGGGAGGGAGAAAACATGGAATTACAGACCAGTTAGTCTAACATCGGTAGTGGGGAAACTGCTAGAGTCAGTTATTAAAGATGGAATAGCAGCACATTTGGAAACTGGTGAAATCATTGGACAGTCAGCATGGATTTATGAAAAGTAAATCATGCCTGACGAATCTTATAGAATTTTTCGAGGATGTAACTAGTAGAGTAGATGAGGGAGAACCAGTGGATGTGTTATATCTGGACTTTCAGACGGCTTTCGACAAGGTCCCACATAAGAGATTAGTATACAAACTTAAAGCACACGGTATTGGGGGTTCAGTATTGATGTGGATAGAGAACTGGCTGGAAGACAGGAAGCAAAGAGTAGGAGTAAACGGGTCCTTTTCAGAATGGCAGGACAGTGAGTAGTGGGGTACTGCAAGGCTTGGTGCTGGGACTCCAGCTATTTACAATATATATTAATGATTTGGACAAGGGAATTGAATGCAACCTCTCCAGGTTTGCGGATGACACAAAGCTGTGGGGCAGTGTTAGCTGTGAGGAGGATGCTAGGAGGCTGCAAGGTGACTTGATATAGGTTGGGTGAGTGGGCAAATGCATGGCAGATGCAGTATAATGTGGATAAATGTGAGGTTATTGACTTTGGTGGCAAAAACAGGAAAGTAGACTATTATTTGAATGGTGGCCAGTTAGGAAAAGGGGAGATGCAGCGAGACCTGGGTGTCATGGTACACCAGTCATTGAAAGTAGGCATGCAGGTGCAGCAGGCAGTGAAGAAAGTGAATGGTATGTTAGCATTCATAGCAAAAGGATTTGAGTATGGGAGCAGGGAGGTTCTACTGCAGTTGTACAGGTCTTGGTGAGACCACACCTGGAGTATTGCGTACAGTTTTGGTCTCCTAATCTGAAGAACGACATTCTTGCCATAGAGGGAGTACAGAGAAGGTTCGCGTTTTAGTATTTTTATGCAATTGTTAACGTGCAGTAAACCTTTCATTCATGCAGAAGAAATGAGCCACAGTTTTCATTGGGTATTCCAGTTTTTTTTTATAACACTGATTCCTGGGATGTCAGGACTTTCATATGAAGAAAGACTGGATAGACTTGGCATGTACTCGCTAATATTTAGAAGATTGAGGGGGGATCTTATAGAAACATACAAAATTCTTAAGGGGTTGGACAGGCTAGATGCAGGAAGATTGTTCCCGATGTTGGGGAAGTCCAGAACAAGGGGTCACAGTTTAAGGATAAAGGGGAAGTCTTGCAGGACCGAGATGAGAAAAACATTTTTCACACAGAGAGTGGTGAGTCTCTGGAATTCTCTGCCACAGAAGGTAGTTGAGGCCAGTTCATTGGCTATATTTAAGATGGAGTTAGATGTGGCCCTTGTGGCTGAAGGGATCAGGGGTATGGAGAGAAGGCAGGTACGGGATACTGAGTTGGATGATCAGCCATGATCATATTGAATGGCGGTGCAGGCTCGAAGGGCCGAATGGCCTACTCCTGCACCTATTTTCTATGTTTCTATGTTTCTATGTTTAGTGCTAGACTCCAAAATGCTGGAGTAACTCAATGGGACAGGCAGCATCTCTGGATAAAAGGAATGGATGAAATTTTGGATCGAGAATCTTCTTCAGGCTGAGAGTCAAGGGAGAGGAAGATAGAGATATGGAACGATAAGGTGTGAAAACACATGATCAAAGGGGGCGCAGATGAAGGAAATTGTAGAATAGATCATTTATAGCTAGGGGAAGGTGACAACGAGGCATACAAGGTAAAATTTTATCAAGAGCACATTCAAATTAGTTGGAGAATTAAGATGGGGAGGAGTGGAGAGAGAGGGAAAGCAAGGTTTAGTTAAAGTTAGAGCAGTCGATATTCATATTGCTGGGGTGTAAGCTTCCCAAGTAAAATATGAGGTGCTGTTCCTCCAATTTGCACTGGGCCTCACTCTGACAGTGGAGGAGGCTCAGGACAGAAAGGTCAGTGTGGGAGATCATGTAGATCTAGGCGGATTGAGAGGGGGGGGGGGGGGTTGCTGAATTCAAGCCTTGAGGACTTAATCCCATGAAGAGAAATTGTGAAGAAGGGTTTCGACCCCAAACGTCTTTCCTGCACAAGAAGAATTATGAGGTTTAATTTACTTTGGGAGTTGGCATCAGAAATATTATGTTGTTCTGATTAATGAAACAAGTATGTAAAAGTCTGAGCCGATACAGGATCTCAACCCAAACTATTGACAATTCCATTCCCCCACAAATGCCTCTCAAGTAGCTGACATTCTTGTTTTGTACCAGAACAATTGCACTGGTCTTTTGTTGTAAAAATTCAACTAATCCATAAACGAAAAGAAGAAAATGTACCACTTCTCGGAAGCTTGGTCTACCCAAGAAGCCTGGTCTACAGATGTGTCAACAGCAATGGGCAGTTTAGCCCACATGTTCTGAGGAAAGACATCTCGAATTGGCAGTGGTTTCATATTTTAAGATTCATCATTCTATAAATCAATTAATTCATGTTAATATTAATTAAACATTAAATTCAAAAGTTAAATCCGTTGATTCAAATGTGTTTTTCTTTATAAATTAACACAGTTCCCTTTATTTCTATCTTTCCTTCAAAACCTCTGCAGTACCTCCTCCGTTCCTGTACACAAGGTAAGGGAATCTCCAGACATTGCCCAGACCCACCGCACAGCCAATCATTGAGAGCAGGTAGTCGGTCTTCGAGGACCAGTTGCCTCGCTCCACATTCTCGTCACTTTCACCCACGTATTCATCGGTGGCAGACTGGGAAAAAGGGAAATAAAAGTAATTGGAAATTTAGATTTTGGAATTTGGAAACAATCTGACCTCAAAATGACTTTCCCATTCATGAAAAGCACGTTTCCAAATCAACAGCAGTTCTCAAATTTTGATAACATACTCACTGCAACCAGAGGAGATTCTGTTGGGGGGTCATTCTCTGAGGAACTATTGAAAGACAGTTCTCTCTTCGACATTTTTTGAACAATGATCAACAGTACTTCAGTTCACGGAGTTATGGCATTCCATTTAACATGACGGAGCTATTGCGTGACTGGTTAAATAGTGAGTTAATAAACAGTGCACAGGTTCATTAAAAGGAACAATGACGCTTACATATTTCATTTAAATGAGTAACACTGTTTACAACCAAGCATGAATGCACCAGCAAATAGAGGCACCATGGTAGGGTAAAGTTTTTTTTGTGAAGGTATGAAGCATTCATAACAAGATAGATGCTTTGCCAACCACAAAACTAAAGATGTTTTTGGTATTGAATATGAGGCATGTTTCAATGTGTATCCATGGCAGGAACTGAATATTCAGATGCATTTGACGTTTCAAGATGACAGACAGAGATAAACAAGAAGTGGGGAAGCACTCTGACTAAAATTGCAGTATTGAGGAATAATCTTGGCTCAGAAGCTCAACATGTAGAATCAGGTTGAGTGGTGGTAGGAAATAGTATCATTAGTCTCTGGTGTAATGGCATATAAGGCTTCTAACAATAACAATGCTACAATATAAAAATGAATAAATCAAGAAATAAAGTAGGTTTAGAGGGAAATGTACTGCAATAATCATTGGGATACCAACCAACATCTAGACTGGACAAAAGAAGATCAACACAAAATGCTGGAGTAACTCAGCAGGTCAGGCAGCATCTCTGGAGAGAAGGAATGGATGACGTTTTTGTGATGTTTGGTGGACTGTGTGGGGTGGGAGGACCCGTTGCTCCTCCCGTGCAGCAAGTGGCACAGCACAGGACAAAGGGAGATGTTTTGTATATAGTTTATCCTGTCTGTAGACAGTATGAGTGTGCAGCCAGATTCTGCGTGTGCAGCCATTTTGAGTAGTCTTGCTGCCAGCATTGAGCAAAGCATTAAAGACTTCTGTTGTAAATTAAAGACTCTCAAGTTTTGTGCAGACCTAGAAAACGAACACGAAAGTGGTGTCAGAAGTGGGATTCTTCGGATTGTGTCCAAAGACCCAGATAAGAGCCTAGTTTTTTAAAAAAAATGGAACTCAAACTAACATGTCTCGGCAATTCGATTGTTTCGATCCCGAGCGAGAAAGGTGGTCGTCGTGTTTAATGTGCGCTGAGTTTTATTTTGAAAGTATGGCAACCCAGAGGAAGAAGGCTCTCTTGTGTTCATCAATGTCTCCAGATACTTTTGTACTGCTTCAAAATTTACTTACAGAAGAAGTAACTGCAGCCTCATATGCTGAAATCACAACAGCTTTACAGCTGCACTTAGAAGAAAGTCGAACTTTCCTCGCAGCTCGCTTTGCTTACTACCGGATGGTGCAACAGGAAGGGCAATCGATTACCGAATTTGTTGCCGAACTTCGCACCAAGGCAAAGGCATGTGATTTTAAAACTCAATGCTGCGAAAAGTGCCAAGACAATGCGCTGCGGGATAGACTGGTCATGGGCTGCAGGCACGCATTCATCCAGCAGGCGATTCTCAAGTAATCAGACGCATCATTGAAGAATCAGATGCGTCATTGAAGCAGTGTGCTAAGATGGTCGAGCTGCTGAGTAAAGAACTGCACAAAATGGCCGGTGAAACAGCGTCAAAGCTCCAAAGGAAAGCATTCAAAGGAGCTGCATACAGTTCGTCAGACTCGTCCGCAACCCCAGATTCCGCAATGCCAGAAACCACTTGATCGACCCAGAGCAAATCTGGAGAAGGTGGGACAGTTTCAGAAGAGCCGTTCCCCTGTCGGGGGAAGATCAAAACCCTGCTACCGTGCGGCTCGACTGCTCATCATCACCGTGAGTGCCCGTATATCAAGTCCGTTTATTATGCCTGTTACCGAAAAGGTCATCTCCAGGCAGTGTGTCAATCTGTAGGAAAGCTGCAAAAAGGCAAGAGAGCGCAAAACACAGTCGGCCAAATCGCGTAGACTATTCCTATTGAAGTGCTCGGTGTGTCTACGATCACCGACAAGACGAGGATTTTGCTGCGGGTCTTGAACGTTGATCTACAGTTCCAGGTGGACACTGGTGCTGCTGTGTCGCTAGTGGGTCAGGACATCTGGGAGAGGATCGGACCGCCAAAACTGAAACCTGCCAACATCCGCCTTTTCGGATACGGACGACTGCCCATTCGAATGAAAGGCAAATGTACAGTCGCCGTTTCCTGTAATGGTATGACACAGATGTTGCCGCTGATCGTCGTTGGTAAAGAAGGTACATCCCTGTTCGCCATCGACTGGATCCATGCTTTCAAGCTTGACATGAACGCCTTGATCTACGATCGATCAACTATGGCATTATCATCTACCACGGATCGCAACATGGTCAGCAAGTGCATGAACCTGTGAAAACAGGATGTCGAATGGCATTGGTCCAAAGAGTGTGACCATGCATTCACCAGGTTGAAGGAGATGCTCACCCAGAGGATGCGTTTGGTCCACTATGACCTATCGAAGCCAATCTCACTGGCCGCCGATGCATTGCCGTATGGTCATGGAGCTGTAATCTCACAAATGGCGCCGAATGGCAAGGAAGAACCAATCGCGTTTGCATCCAAAACGCTGTACGACAGCCGAGAAAAACTACAGCCAAGTGCAGAAAGAACAGCATACAGATAAAGCACTGACATCTCTTCAAAAGAGAACACTGAGGAAAACTCTGTTGATTCTGAGCCTTTAGCAAGAGTTGTGAAACGCAGAAAAGGATGGAAAAAGAGAATGAAGCGAGGTCCAGCCAAATGGATATGTTCAAACTGGAAAGGGGGAATGTGATGTTTGGTGGACTGTGTGGGATGGGCGGACCCATTGCTCTTCCCGTGCAGCAGGGTGGCGCTGCACAGGACAAAGGGAGATGTTTTGTATATAGTTTATCCTGTCTGTAGACAGTATGAGTGTGCAGCCAGATTCTGTGTGTGCAGCCATTTTGAGTAGTCTTGCTGCCAGCATTGAGCAAAGCATTAAAGACTTCTGTTGTAAATTAAAGACTCTCAAATTTTAGGCAGACCTAGAAAACGAACATGAAAGTTTCTGGTTAAGACCCTTCTTCAGACTGATGTCAAGGGAGTATGCGGTACAGAGATAAAATGTACTTGGACACAGTAAGACTGGTCGGAGAACTGGGAAGTGGGAGGGGATGGAGAAAGTGGGAAAGCAATGGCTACTTGAAGGCAATGTTCATACTGCTGGGGTGTAAGCTAACCAAGCTAAATATGTGGTGCTTTTCCTCCAATTTGCACTGGGCCTCACTCTGACAACGGAGGATCCCAGGACAGAAAGGTCATTGTGGGAATGTGAGGGGGAGTTAAAGTGTTGAACAACCGGGAGATCAGGCAGATTTAGGCGGACCGAACAGAGGTGGTCAGCGAAACAATCGTCGAGCCTGGTCTCACCGATATACAGGAGTCCACAACCTGGAACAGCAGATGCAGTAGATGAGGGTGGAGGAGCTGCAAGTGAACCTCTGTCTCACCTGAAAAGACTGTTGGGGTCCTTGGACAGTCGAGGGGGGAGGTATTGGGACATGTGTTGCATCTCCTGCGGTTGCAGGGGAAAGTATCTGGGGAGGGGGTGGTTTGGGTGGAAATGGACGAGTTGACCAGAGAGTTGCGGAGGGAACGGCCTTTGCGGAAAGTGGAAAAGGGTGGAGATGGTAAAATGTGGCTAGTAATGGGATCTTATTGGTGGTGACAAAAATGTCGTAAGATTATGTGCTGTATGGGATGGCTGATAGGTTGGAAGGTGAGGACAAGGGGGACTCTGTCCTTGTTACGAATGGAGAGAGGGGGAACAAGAGCAGAGCTGTAAGGAGACCCTAGTGAGAGCCTCATCTATAATGAAAGAGGGGAACCCCGTTCCCTAAAGAATGAGGACTTCTCCAATGACCTGGTATGGAACACCTCATAATGGGCACAGATGCGGTGTAGATGGAGGAATTGGGAGTAGGGGATAGTCATTACAGGAAACAGGGTGCAAAGAAGTGTAGTCAAGATAGCTATGGGAGTCAGTGGGTTTATAACAGATGTCAGTCGATAGGCTCTCCTGTGATGGAGAAGGTGAGATCTAGAAACAGTAGGGAGATGGTCCAAGTGAATTTGAGTGCAGGATGGAAATTAGTCGTGAAGTTAATGGTCAGTGAGTTCTGCATGGGTGCAAGAGGTAGCACCGATACAGTCATCAATGTAGCACGGGTAGAGTTCGGAGATAGGGCCAGTGTAGGCCTGGAACAGTGATTGTTCGACCTACCTTCCAAAGAGGAAGGCATAGTTGGGGCCCATGCGATTGCCCATAGCTATGCCTTGGATTTGAAGTGGGATCAGTCGAAGGAGAAGTTGTTATGTGTAAGGACCAGCTCTTCTAGGCAGAGGAGAATGTTAGTAGATGGAATTTGGCTGATTCTGCAGTCGAGGAAGAAACAGAGGGCCTTAAGCCCTTCCTGGTGGGGAATGGAGGTGTACAGTGACTGGACATCCATAGAAAGATGGGCGGGCCTGGAAAACGGAAGTCATTGAAACCTATAGACTGCACAAATGAACTTATGAGGACAAATCCAAAGGTAATATGTTAAGGAACAAACCAGGGAGAAGGTTATTTCAGATAAACTATATTGTAAGTAAAATAATTAATTAATGATCTGATAGGCAATCCTCTTGGAAAGAGTGATCATAAATTCAATTTGAGGCTGAGAAATTATTGTATTTTCAGAAAGGCAATTGCAATGGTAAAAAGTTAAAGTTGTCACGAATGGACTAGAAAGTAAAGAGCATCACAATAATACAATGGTGGAAGATATTTAGGGAAATATTTCATTAACTCAGCAAAGCTCTACTCCAATGAGCTCTACTCTACTCAGTGAAAATGATACACAATCTAGTTAGCTAATGTGGTCACGGGTGGTATCCAGCGTTTACTGTACACAAAGAGATGGCAGTATACACGATTATCAAACATACATGCCAAGTGTTTGGAAAACAAAATATCGATGTTTAACCGTTAAGAGACGTTGTACGCTGTACCAGCACACATTATCACAAAAAACCAATGGTGTCAAATTGAAAGGAAAGACATGCAATGTTGTGAAGATTCATGATAGGCCATGAGATTGAGATTTGTTTTAGAAACCAGCATCTTCTAGTGGTGTCTGTAAACAGAAATACATTCCCAGTGCTCAGACAACAATGTGCATCCATGTTGAAGTTGTACTCTCCAGAGGCTGAGATGGAATTGTGCATGTGCTGGCTGTTGCTTGATCTTGGTTGCTAGTTCATTTTTAATGCTGAAGCAAAAGTGTATGCTTAACAAACTCCTGAATTCAGATTTCACAGACAATTACCTTGATTGGTTACAATACCATCAAATCCTTTTCAATAGGCCTGTCAGTTAGTGAATTCACTAAATGTGAAAAGTTTCTGTTTGAAATTTATAACAAAAGACACACCCAGCAATGTGTAACTGGAAGAAGTCACTTTGTATTAAATTCTCTTCAATCTTTACTGAGAAGAAGTTGTGAATACCTTTACAGATTTATATTGTTTGAAGATGACAATCAGATATGATGGAGATAAATAAATAAGCTTCCGTGGTCATGAGTTCATGTCGTAGGAGCAGAACTAGGCCATTCGGCCCATCAAGTCTACTCCGCCATTCAATCATGGCTGATCTATCTTTCCCTTTCAACCCCATTTTCCTGCCTTCTCCTCATAACCCTTGACACCCTCACCAATCAAGTATCTGTCAATCTCCGCCTTAAAATAACTTGCCCTCTGTGGCAATGAATACAAGACAAGACAAGAGACAAGAGACATTTATTGTCACATGCACCAATTGGCAAGGGCGGAAAACCCGGGGGGGGGGGGGGGTGGGGGCAAAGGGGACACAACCCCTCCATGTTTTGTGATCCGGGTTTTTGTGATCCGGATTTTAAAATCTCCGCTTTCCGCGGGACAGTGGAGGTAGGACTGCTGATCGAGGGCGCCGATTGGACGAGAGAGACGTCAGTCAGCAGGCAATGGGGGCGGGACATGATGTGGGTGAGTGTGCGTATGCGCATGTGTGGGTGAGTGCACATTGTGTCCCCCGTTCCCTCCATGTTTTTATAGCAAGTTCCCCTCTTGCCAATTGGTACAGTGAAATTTGTGGTCACCATACAGCCATACGAATAAAATAAAGAACACAGAACCCGATAGTCTATAACATAAACATCCCCACACAACGGTATCAAAGTTTCCCACTGTGAGGGAAGGCACCAAAGTTCAGTCATCCTCCTCTTTGATGTTCTTTGATGCTCACCCGTGGTCGGGGCCTCCCGAGCCCTCCGCAGTCGCCACTGCGGGTGGCCCGCTGTTCAGATCCTCTCATCGGGATGATGGAACTCCGACGTCGGAACGGAAGAACATCCTCAGCGGATTGTACCTCCGAATCGGCCACTTCCTACCGGAGACCACAGCTCCCGAAGTCCACAGGCCGAGCTGGGCGGAGATTCACGCTGGCGGCCCTTGGCAAAAGGTCCCAGGACTCCGCGATGTTGATCAACACCCCCCGCGGTGGAGCTCCGCAAACCACAGCTCCGCGATGTTGAAGCAGCAAGCCCAACACTCCGGAGCTTCAAACGGCGATTCCAGGTAAGGCATCGCCCGCTCGGCGAGGTATCCAGCGCTGCGCCGCCGCTGCTGGAGCTCTGGTCTGGTCCCTGGCAGGAAAAGCTGCGCCAATCCAGTTGGTCGGCCGTGAGGAGGAGGGCGAGGACGTGACTCGGAGAATAGTCGCATCCTCGCCAGGAAGTGACTGGGAAACGGTTTCCCCCTTACCCTACCCCCCTCCCCCAGACAGAAATATTTTTAAAAATCCTCCAAAACATACTTTAAATAAACTAAAAATTTAAAAAAGATAGAAAAACAGACAGACTGTAGGCAGAGGCTGCCATCATGCGGCGCCCCTAGTGACCTCAGATTTACCACCCTTTCACTAAAGAAATTCCTCATCTTCTAAATGTACGTCCTTTAATTCTGAGGTTTACCCACCGTTGTACTCTCCCACTAGTAGAAACATCCTATCCACATCCATTATGGGACGCCGTCCAGTTGGGTATGGCTGCCCTGCCTGCAGCTGTCCGTCCTTTCACTCCTTTTTTTATTTTTTAGTATATTAAAAAGTGTTGTTTGGAGGTCTATTCTTTTTTTGTGTGGGGGGTGGGGGTGGGGGGGGGAACTGTATTTCTCAGCAACTTCTATCCGTCCTCGTGGCCTACCATCGGGGTCTGGAGCGTCGTTTCCTGAGGGGACCGGCCAGAACCATGGCTTCGGCGGCAGAACAGCACTGGAGCGCTATCACAGAGCGGGCGATGCCTTGCCCGGGTCGCCGTGCTGGAGCTCTGGTGTGCTGAGCCTGCCGATGAAAATCGTGGAGCTGCGGGACTGTGGAGCAGGCGGCAGCACTGACTTTAACATCGGGAGCCTGGGATCTCTTGCCGGGATTGCCAATGGTGGAGCTCCGTCCAGCGCAGCCTGTTGGCTTCAGATGCCGCGGTCTCCAGTAAGGATGCGGCCGTTCCAGGCATCCCAAGCCGCTGAGAGGGTTCTCCCAATGCCGGAGCACCATCACCCGGCGAGAAGGGCCTGAAACATCAGGCCCCGTAGCGGCGACTGCGGAGGCCTCAATAGGCCCGACTATGGGTGGACAAGGGGATGGGGACTGGACTCTGTGCCTTCCCTCACAGTGGGAACCTTTGTGGGGGATATTTTTATGTTTTATGTTAAATTTCTTTATAATGTTATGTTGTATTCTTATTAATGTGCTGCAATGGCAACTTGAATTTCGCTACACCAATTGGTGTATGTGACAATAAATGAACCTTATGAACCTTCTCTCCAGGCCTTTCACTATTTGGTAAATTTCAATTAAGTACCGTCTCATCCTTCTAAACACCAGCAAGGACAGGCCCAGTGCCGTCAAACGCTCATCATATGTTATAACCATATATAACCATATAACAATTACAGCACGGAAACAGGCCCTCTCGGCCCTTCCAGTCCGTGCCGACCATTTGTTTTCCCCTAGTCCCATCTACCTGCTCCATTCCCTCCATACCCCTCCATTCCCTTCACGTCCATATACCTATCCACTTTACTTTTAAATGTTAAAATCGATCCTGCCTCCACCACTTCTGCTGGAAGCTCATTCCACACAGCCACCACCCTCTGAGTAAAGAAGTTTCCCCTCATGTTACCCCTAAACTTCTGTCCCTTAATTCTCATGTCATGCCCTCGTTTGAATCTTCCCTACCCTCAATGGGAAAAACGTATCCACGTCAACTCTGTCTATCCCTTTCATCATTTTAAAGACCTCAATCAAGTCCCTCTTAACCTTCTGCGCTCCAAAGAATAAAGACCTAACTTGTTCAACCTTTCTCTGTAACAGAGTTGCTGGAACCCTGGCAACATTCTAGTAAATCTCCTCTGTACTCTCTCTATTTTGTTAACATCCTTCCTATAACTAGGCGACCAAAATTGTACACCATACTCCAGAATTGGTCTTACCAATGCCTTGTACAATTTTAACATTACTTCCCTACTCCTATATTCAATGCTCTGATTTATAAAGGCCAGCACACCAAAGGCTTTCTTTACCACCCTATCTACATGCGATTCCACCTTCAGGGAACTATGCACAGTTATTCCTCGATCCCTCTGTTCCACAGCATTCCTCAATTTACAATGTACGTCCTATTTTGATTTATCCTGCCAAGATGTAGCACTTCACACTTAACAGCATTAAACACCATCTGCCATTGAAGATTGAACCTTCTGAACCAACCTTCCATGGGGAACCTTGTCAAAGGCCTTACTGAAATCCATATAGACAACATCCACTGCTTTACCCTCATCAATTTCCCTAGTTACCGCTTCAAAAAATTCAAGAAGGTTTGTCAATCATGACCTTCCAGGCACAAATCCATGTTGACTGTTCCTGATCAGACCCTGTTTATCCAGATGCTTATATATATTATCTCTAAGTATCCTTTCCATTAATTTGCCCACCACTGACGTCAAACTAACAGGTCGATAATTGCTAGGTTTATTCTTGGAACCCTTTTTAAACAATGGAACAACATGCGCAGTATGCCAATCCTCCGGCACTATTCCCGTTTCTAATGACATTTGAAATATTTCTGTCATAGCTCCTGCTATTTCTACACTAACTTCCCTCAATGTCCTAGGGAATATCCTGTCAGGACCTGGAGACTTATCCACTTTTATATTTTTCAAAAGTGTCAGTACTTCCTCCTCTTTGAATCTCATAGTTTGCATAGCTACTCTACTTTTTCCCCTTAACTCACAGAGTTCAATATCCTTCTCCTTGGTGAATACCGAAGAAAATAAATTGTTCAATATCTCCCCCATCTCTTTTGGCTCTGCAGATAGCTGTCTATTCTGGCTCTCTAATGGTCCAATTTTATCCCTCGTTATCCTTTTGCTATTAATATAGCTGTAGAAAGCCTTTGGATTTACTTTCACCTTTCTTGCCAAAGCAACCTCATCTTCTTTTAGCCTTCCTAATTTCTTTCTTAAGATTCTTTTTACATTCTTTATACTCCTCTAGCACCTCATTTACTCCATGCCTCCTATAATTATTGTAGATATCTCTCTTTTTTCGAAACAAGTGTTCAATTTCCCTTGAAAACCATGGCTCTTTCCAATTTTTACTATTTCCTTTCAACCTAACAGGGACATAAAGATTCTGTACTCTTACAATTTCCCCTTTAAATGTTCTCCATTTCTCTTCTACATTCTTCCCATGAAACAAAGTGACCCAATTCACTCCTTTTAAATCCTTACGCATTCCCTCAAAGTTAGCCTTTCTCCAATCAAAAATCTCCACCCTAGGTCCAGTTCTGACTCTCTCCATAATTATATTGAAACTAATGGTATTGTGATCACTGGTCCCGAAGTGCTCACAAAAACGCATACCTCCGTCACCTGACCTGCCTCATTTCCTAACAGGAGGTCCAGCACTGCCCCTTCTCTGGTCGATATCTCTATGTACTGCTGCAAAAAACTGTTAACCTAGTCATCTTCGGGATCGCTCTTGTAAACTTCCTTTGGACTCCAATGCCAGGACATCCTTCTTTAGATATGGGCCCAAAACTGCTCACAATACTCAAAATGCAGTCTGACCAAATGCAGGCCGTACAAAGCCTCAGCATTACATCCCTGTTTTTATATTCTAGTCCTCACAAAATAAATAAAGTGCATTTGCTTTCCTTATTCCCGATTCAACTTGCAAATTAACCTTTTGTGAATCCTGCACCAGCACTCCCAAGTCCCTTTTCACCGATTTCTGAATCCTCTCCCCATTTAGAAAAAGTCTGCACCTTTATTCCTACTATCAAAATGCATGACTCCACACTTTGCTACAGTGTATTCCATCTGCCACTTATTTGCCCACTCCCTCAACCTGTCCAAGTTATCCTGCAAAGTCCTTGCTTTCTCTACACTGCCTGCTACTCTACCCATATTCATTTCATATGCAAACTTGGCTACAGAACCTTCAATCCCCTTATCCAAATCAGAGATATACAACACAAATAGTAGTAGCCCCAACACCGATCCTTGCCCCTGCTAGTCACTGGCAGCCAACCTGAACAAGACCCATTCTATCCCACCCTTTGCCTTCTGCCATTCAGACAGCCTTCTCTCCATGCTAATAGTATCTTCCCTCTGATACCATGGACTCTCATCTTCTTTAGCAGCCTCACATGCAGCACCTTAACAACGACCTTCTGAAAATCCAGGTAAACAACATCCACTGACTTTTCTTTCTCTACCCTGCTATTAAAAAAATTCTAACAGAATTGTCTGGCAAGAAGTCCCTTTTCTCAAAACCATGCTGACTTTGGCCTATTTTATCTTGTGCTTCCAAGTACTTGGACACCTCATCCTTTATAATGGACTCTAAAGTCTTAGCAACCACTGAAATCGTGCTAACTGGCCTATGGTTTCCCCTCTTTCCTCCCTTCTTAAACAGGGGAATAACATTTGCAATTTTCTAGTCCTCTGGAACCACTCCTGACTAATGACTCTTGAAAGATCACCACTAATGCCTCCACTATCCCTAAAGCCACCTCTTTCTGAACCATGGGTTGTAGCCCATCTGGTCCAGATGATTTATCCACCTTCAGCCCTTTCAACTTCCCAAGCACCATCTCCTTAGTAATAGCAACTCCACTAACCAGGGGTCACCGTTTAAGAATAAGAAAAGCAGGAACAGGGTACTGATTTTTGATATGATCTATTGAATGGCGGTGCTGGCTCAAAGGGCCGAATGGCCTACACCTGCACCTATTTTCTATGTTTCTAACCATTACCCAATGGTACTTTACTTGTCACATGCACCGAGGTACAGTGAAATTCATTTTTGCATGGAGTATCACTATAAACAGCACTTAGATACATCTTAGATAAACATCTCATATCCACTACAAGTGTTTAAGTGTATATGTACAAGTACCCCCTGACTCTCTTGAATTTCAGGTATGTTGCTGGCAGGCACGTGCCATCAGGATAGGCAAGGTAGGCAGTGCCTACCCTGACCAAAATTATAAAATGGTAATTATTAAATATAAATAGTAAAGGCATGGAAGAATTATGCCTACCTAAGAGATCGATCTCTTAGGAAGGCATAATTCTCCATGCCTTTCATCCACAGTGCATGTAACACGCGAAAGTATGTGCAACTCACGTGCCGTCAACGCTGCCTCAAGCCTTCAATGACAATGGTCTATAAAGGCAGCTGAAATTCTGCCTTTGCACCGTGGACTGCGTGTACGTGCTGCGCAGCATACTGCGCATGCGCATCAGCGTACAGTGTAAGTTTCTTGGCGGGTTTTTCAAACATGGATTGTCATTATCTTAAGAGTATCTTAAGAAACAAAGAGAGAAGAATGGAGTTTGTGTACAAATAATGTGGTAAGTGTGAGCTACCGTATTTCCAGGCAATGAAGACGCACCTGCATCGAAGACGCACCCCTATTTTGAGTTGCTGAATTTTGAAAAAAGGCTGGTGGGACATGGAATTTCTCACGCTCAAAAAAAATAATTAAAAGTAAAGTAACAATTCAATTTGCCCAAGGCTTCCAGATCTCCTCCATTCTGAATGACTGGTTGGATGGGGGGGTGGAGGGTGACGGCAGGTGGAGAGATGGTGGGAAAAACGGGAGCACACCGGGACAAGTTGAATCAGTTGTATTGTATTGTATATCTTTATTGTAATTTTTCTGAGGACTTACATACCCAGAGGAAAACGAAAAAACGTTTCTCAACCAGTGTGCGGTAAAAAATAAATAGAAATAAACAGTTGTAATCTTATTGAATGACAATACTAGATCAAGGTAGACAAAAATGCTGGAGACACTCAGTGGGTGAGGCAGCATCTATGGAGCGAAGGAATTGGTGATGTTTCAGGTCTTCAGTCTGTTTCGGCTATCCAGTCCACCCGGAGCGCTGCGGCAGCGGTGAGTGAGTGAGTTGCTGGCATGATCCCCGACCCCCTCCTTCTCAATGCTCCTGCCCGTGCTGACCCGGGCCAGACTCCCCACACGCTGTGAAATAAACTCTTCCCCCCCCCCACCCAGCGTCGCTGTCCTTTTACAGGCCACTTCCCACTTTACAGTTGCTTCTCAGCAGCTGCCAGCAACGAAGGATAGACTTGGCTATCTCTCAGTACAGCAATATTGTTCTTGATGTTGTGTACTGAGGGATAGCCAAGTCTATCTATCTTGGCTAACAACTTAACCTTCGGCCACCAAGACGCAGGTACATTTTTGTGTCTTATTTTTAGGTAAATAATAGCATCTTCATTGCCGGGAAATACTGTATATGTTTTTAAATACTTTATTAAGAGATAAGGCTTTTGATGATAAAATATGTTATAAAAGTCGACTGATTGCCTACCGGAGAGAACAATCTGCACATGCGTGGTTTAATTTTTTTTAAAAGCCGACTGACTGCCCACCCTAAGTAATTGCTCATGGGATAACCTGCCTGGTTGCTGGTGTCTTCTGTTGTGAAGAATGGCGCAAAAACGTTTTTCACTTACTCTGTCATTTCCTTATTCCCCATTGTCACTTCTCCAGTGGAATTTTCCAGCGGTCCAGTCCACTCTCGCCTCCCCCTTACTTTTTACGTATCTGAAGAATTATTTTATATTATTGGCTAGCTGACATGCCTATTTCACAATTTCTCTCCATATTGCTTTTTTAGTTACCTTCAGGTGGTCTTTAAAAGCTTCCTCTCGCTTCCCAGCAATCTTTGCAATATTATATGCCTTCTCATTTAGTTTTATGCTGTCTTTGATTTCCCTTGTCAGCCACGATCACTTCCTTCTCCCCTTAGAATCTTTCTTCCTCTTTGGGATGAAAATAAACTGTATCTTATGTTCCCGATGTTGGGGGAGTCCAGAAACAGGGGTCACAGTTTAAGAATAAGGGTAGGCCATTTCAAGGTCAAGGTCAGTTTATCATCATGTACCAATTAAGGTACAGGTTCTCTGGATGCTTTCAGAGCTAGATAGGGCTCTTAAAAATAGTGGAGTCAGGGGATATGGGGAGAAGGCAGGAACGGGGTACTGATTGGGGATGATCAGCCATGATCACATTGAATGGCGGTGCTGTCTTGAAGGGCCAAATGGCCTACTCCTGCACCTATTGTCTATTGTCTATTGAATGGCGGTGCTGACTTGAAGGGTCGAATGGAATACTCCTGCACCTATTTCTCCATGTTTCTATCTTCTGAATTATTCAGGTTCAGTTTATTGTCACATGTACCGAGGTACAGGACTTCTGGGAACTGAATCGCAGAAACTATTGCCATTACTACTCCACCGTCATTCCTCCTAGTGTCCCTTTCCAAACAACTTTAGCCAGCACCTCCCTCATACCCCTGTAGTCACATTTACTCAACATGAAAAGATGAGGTTACGAAGGTAAGCTAGCCATGAATATAAAGGAGGATAATAAAACCTTCTTTAGGTATGTGAAGAGGGTAAAATTAGTTAAGGCAAATGTAGGTCCCTTGAAGACAGAAACAGGTAAATTTATTATGGGGAACTAGGAAATGGCAGACGAGTTGAACAGGTGCTTGGCTCCGTCTTCACTAAGGAAGACACAAACAATCTCCCAGATGAATTGGGGGACAGAGGACCCAGGGTGACGAAGGAACTGAAGGAAATTCACTTTAGGAAATGGCTGGGTAGACAAATGGGACTGAATGCTGATAAATCCCCTGGGTACCTAAGGAGGTGGCCCTAGACTTTCTCAGTGTCAGACATGTTTCCTGTCTCTAGCGTGTCCAAACCCTTAATAATCTTATATGTTTCAATAAAATCCCCTCTCAACCTAAATTCCAGAGTATACAATAGAGTATGAGATAGAGTCCTAGCTGATGTGAAGAGCAAAAACAACAAGAAGTTGAGAAAAGAGAATTAACAAAATATATTGATTGATGAGTCCATATCGAACTGGATTTACTATCTATTCCTGAGAACTGACACTCAGAATTTTCAGGATCTGAACTGTTTCCTTTGAAATGTCATATCTCAGCAATGGAAACAAGCTGGACACAAGTAGGGGCTTCAGTAGGATCGCGTTTGTTTCTGTATCTTTCTCCTCTGTGTTGTTCCAAATACGGACCCCAATCAGGAGCTGATGCGCAAGCAGCAGAAAGTTTCTATGAAAAGAAATGACATTTTAGAAACCATATAACCATATAACCATATAACCATATAACAATTACAGCACGGAAACAGGCCCTCTCGGCCCTTCCAGTCCGTGCCGACCATTTGTTTTCCCCTAGTCCCATCTACCTGCACAGACCATACCCCTCCATGTCCAAATACCTATCCACTTTACTCTTAAATGTTAAAATTGATCCTGCCTCCACCACTTCTGCTGGAAGCTCATTCCACACAGCCACCACCCTCTGAGTAAAGAAGTTCCCCCTCACGTTACCCCGAAACTTCTGTCCCTTAATTCTCATGTCATGCCCTCTTGTTTAAATCTTCCCTACCCTCAATGGGAAAAACGTATCCACGTCAACTCTGTCTATCCCTTTCATCATTTTAAAGACCTCAATCAAGTCCCCCCTACAGAAACATAGAAAATAGGTGCAGTAGGAGGCCATTCAGCCATTCGAGCCAGCACCGCCATTCATTGGCTGATCATCCACAATCAGTAACCGGTGCCTGCCTTCTCCCCATACCACTTGATTCTGCCAGCCCCAAGAGCGCTGTCTAATGAGCCTGTCCTGCTTAGGCGACTTGTTAGGCACATGCAGGAGACTCTGCGCTCACCACATGGTCGCCACATGTTCGCTGGTGGTCTCTGATGAGTCACCTTCATGGTCGCGAGGAGTTCCCGCATTCTGGGAACTAGTCGCGGCCTCAGTATGGTCGCCGCAAATTTTTTAACATGTTAGGATCCTTTTCCAGTTGACCTTGGCCAGATCCTCTCTCATGCCGTCATAGTCCTCTTTGTTCAACTGCAACACTGACACTTCTGATTTAACCTTCTCCCTCTCAAATTACAGATTAAAACTTATCATATTATGGTCACAACCTCCTAGTGGTTCCTTTACCTTGAGTTCCCTTATTAAATCGGGTTCATTAGACAACACTAAATCCAGAATTGCCTTCTCTCTGGTAAGCTCCAGTACAAGCTGCTGTAAGAATCCATCTCGGAGGCACTCTATAAACTCCCTTTCTGGGGGTCCAGAACCAACCTGCATATTGAAATCTCCCATAACCACAGTGGCATTACCTTTGTTACATGCCAATTTTAATTCCTGCTGCAACTTGCACCCTATATCCAGATTACTATTTGGGGGCCTATAGATAACTCCCATTAGTGTCTTCTTACCTTTACAGTTCCTCAATTCTATCCACAGCGACTCTACATTGTCAGTCCCTGTGTCACCCCTCGCAAGGGACTGAATTTCATCCATCACCAACAGAGCTACCCCCCCCCTCCTCTGCCCACCTGCCTGTCCTTGATATAGGACGTATAACCCTGAATATTCAGTTCCCAGCCCCGATCCTCCTGCAGCCACGTCTCTGTAATCCCCACAATGTTATATCTACCTATCTCTAATCATCCACTTTACTTCTTATACCGCGCATTTATATACAATACTTTTAATCCATTGCTCACCTCACCTTTCACATCGATTCCTATTTCACTTGGCCATAATCTCCTATCCCTTCGTGAGCTTTCTGTCCCGTTAACTCTGGTGTCTTTCTTAACTTTACCTATATTCTATTTCTCTTTAACTCCATCCTTGTATTTCCAATTTCTCTCCCCCCCCCTCCCCCACTACTATTTAGTTTAAACCCACCCATACAGCAGTGGCAAACCTGCCTGCTAGAATGCTGCTCCCCCCCCAGTGCAACCCGTCCCTTTTGTAAAATTCACCCTTACCCCAAAACAGATCCCAGTGGTCTAAGAATCGAAATCCCTGCCTCCTGCACCAGCTCCTCAGCCACACATTCAAATCCCCCATCTCCCTGTTCCTGCCCTCACCAGCACGAGGAACTGGAAGCAAACTGGAGATAACCACCCTGGTGGTCCTGCTTTTCAACCTTCTTCCGAGCTCTCTATAGTCACACTGCAGAATCTCTTTCCTCTTTTTCCCCCGACGTCATTGGTGCCGACATGCACTACCACCTCCGGCTGCCCCCCTTCCCCCTTAAGGATACCCTACAATCGGTCCATGACGTTCTGGCGTCCATCAAAAGTGTATTTTGGAGGAGATGATCAAGGTTTCAGGAAATGACCTCTGGATGCCTGTGGGTTTGATTAGGATGGGGCAGCATAAATGGAGATCATCAAAGATAGGGCACGGATGATCAGGGAGAGGAAGGGTACGGGGACAATGACACCAAGAGAGATTTTGGACCCCACCTCGAGAAACAACATCATCCTTATTCATCAAATAGGATCAAGCCCTTTAACTTACCTTTATTCAGCCCTCCGCTCACCATTCAAGACCTGATTTAGTGCCCAAGATTAATCTTTTACAGATCTTATATGAATAGTCGGATTTTAGCAAGTGACTACAATGAATTGATATATTTCTATTGACAGGATGGTGTAAGCTCATTGGTGTCAATGTGGGCACAGAAATCTGATTTTAAAATTTCCTAAAATTCCTCTGCAATAAGCATAAAAAAACTTTAGATGAAAACAGGTCTGGAATTACATTTCACATTTGGTTTTATTTAAATTAAGGTTCTAAACAATTAAATCATCAAACAAATTTGTAAAATCCCTCAAAACACAGTGCAAACTGAGATGTTGTCATTTTGTTCATGATCTTCTCACGGAAAACCTTCAGAAATTCCGTCCTTTTCAATGTGTTTTCTTGTGCAAATCTTACCTGCCATAAGGTGGAGCCTTCAGCTCGGGCAACTCTCACAATGGCAATGATGGGGATCCACATAATGCAGAAGGTGATCATACACCAGCCAAGTGTTGTCGCCTGGACAGAGTACTGAACAGATCCATATGCTGGCCGAGAAAACGTGGCTGAAGACCAGGATAAAATTGCCTGTACAAAATGCAAAGTCCATCAAAATAATGACATATTCCAACATGTGGAGCAGTCTTACTGCTCACAAATGTATATTAAAGTCACAACACACCGCTGATTTTGTGCTCACTGTGCTACTTTGGTTTAGGCTTATTATTGTCACATGTACCAAGGTACAGTGAAAATCTTTTGCATGTTGTACTATCAGATTGGAAAATACTATATATAAATACAATCAAGTCAAACTCAAGAACAATAGGTAGACCAAAGAAGATTCAGAATGCTAGACTTACAGGTAGAAAAGAGATTTAAACTGTAGAGCAATTGTATCGGATAATAGAAGATCCTCCTGAGAAGAACACGCAAAGAGTCGCCACCTTCTCCTGTTTGTTTAGTAATTGCAACTTATTGAGCACTAATAAAATATTTATTTACCAACAGCAAGCACGGAGATATAAAGAACCAACACACTCTCCACCACAGCCAGAAGTGCCAGTTCTTTCCCCCAATCATCATCTCAATGTCCTTGATGAATCTGTTTATTCCTGTGGACAACAGGAAAGTGGAAATACTCAATCACTCAGGTTGTCCCACTTTCAGGAACTTTGTTTTCATATAGGTGTCACCAGTCCACAAAAGGTGCCAGCACGCATGATTAATAAACATACGTGCCATGGCCGCAAAACAAAATAATAACTTTTTTTAAATGTTTAAGAGTGCCAGTACGCAGTACAAACACTTATAGTCACAAAATAAATGTATCAACCTTAAAATAGGGTTCATCCAATGATCAGATTAAAGTTCAAGAAAGAGTTGGATATAGCTGTTAGGGCTAACGTAATCAAGGATATGGGGAGAAAGCAGGAATGGGGTACTGATTGTGGATGATCAGCCATGATCATATTGAATGGTGGTGCTGGCCCAAAAGGCCGAATGGCCTACTCCTGCACAAATATTCGATGTTTCTATGTAAATCCACCAATGGGTTACTCAGAATTTCAAACTGTATGACTAAATTTAAAGACAAACTTCCGTATATATTTGTCTTCTCATACTGAAGCAAACCAAACAAGTATAATAAATAGATTTTCTAAAGTTCACGTGATGTTATATTTCTGCTGAAGCCAACATTTATTAACCAACGCCTATGTCTCTTGAGTAGGCAATGGTTCAGCCACCACCCTCAATCAATGCAATCTCCATGGAAAAGGTAGTCTCACCCTCTTATGAGATAAGGAAGGCCAAGATTTATTGAATAATAATGAAGGATTGGCCAAAAGATTTTCCAAGTCAGGATGTTGTGTGCTTTTGAGCGAAACTATCAGCTGGTGCTGTTCCCTTTCATCTGTTACTCTTGTTTTTTCTGCCTGCAAACTACTATGGACCATTTTTTAAAATTTCTGTTCTTTCTCTTCTGAACTTACCATAAATCCAGCTGAGACCGATGAGTTCCAGCAGAGCTAAAATAATGAGGCCCCATCCTGTACAAAAGTGATCAATTAAGTTTATCCAGTAAATCCCTGCCTGAAAGTCAAATGGATATGTAGAACATTAACTGTTGGAGAACATTTTAATGCACTGCAATTAGAGATTGTTGAGATATGAATAAAGCTGTATTTTTCACTTTACCATGTTGTTAATTAAATAGATTTAGAATTAATAGTATCAACCACTCACAGGCTATCATAGCACAATGTAAACTAATTAGAAAAGCAACACAAACACATAACTTTCTTTATTACTTAATCATATTACATTTCTGATTTTATAGAATTATAATGTAAAAAATTAATAGAGGACACCATACCTGTGTTACACAACCAAGGCCAAGAAAATAAAATAATAAGCAAATGGCAGTTGTCAGTCTCAGGCGCTTTGATATCAGAAACAGAGGGAACTGGTCCTGCAGAATGGTTATAACTTTTTCTGATTAAATGAAAAATCAAAATATTCATTAATAATTAAAATTTGCTGAGAAAACCACTATTTGAAAGACCAGAGTCTTTTAGGCCAGAAAAGTAGATGCAGACAGCCTCCTCTATCCATGGACACACTCTTGGCAAAGGTTCAATGGATGAAATCGTACTTCAAACGTTGTATAGTATTCCAAATGTAATTTAAACTTGTGTTAAAAAAGTGTTTGCACCAGGAATGAGGAATCTGGAAATTTGAAATCTGCAATTTGAGAAATTTACTGGGCACATGGATATTTGGGAATCAATTAACCAACACGAATACGTAATGGGCAGGTCATGAATAACTACTGTGGTAGAACTGTTTGTGGTCACTAACATGGCTGATGAGAGATTATGTATGGACATAATACATTGATTGCCAGTAACCATTTGATAAGGCTGCACACAAAATAGAAGCATACATTGCCCTCCATAATGTTTGGGACAAAGACCCGTCAACAAAATAGAGAGAGTACAGAGGAGATTTACTAGAATGTTGCCTGGGTTCCAGCAACTAAGTTACAGAGAAAGGTTGAACAAGTTAGGTCTTTATTCTTTGGAGCGCAGAAGGTTAAGGGGGGACTTGATTGAGGTCTTTAAAATGATGAAAGGGATAAACAGAGTTGACGTGGATAAGCTTTTCCCATTGAGGGTAGGGAAGATTCAAACAAGAGGGCATGACATGAGAATTAAGGGACAGAAGTTTAGGGGTAACATGAGGGGGAACTTCTTTATTCAGAGAGTGGTGGCTGTGTGGAATGAGCTTCCAGCAGAAGTGGTGGAGGCAGGATCGATTTTAACATTTAAAAGTGGATAGGTATATGGATGGGAAGGGAATGGAGGGGTATGGTCTGAGTGCAGGTAGATGGGACCAGGGGAAAATAAATGGTCAGCACGGACTGGAAGGGCCGAGAGGGCCTGTTTCCATGCTGTAATTGTTATATGGTTATATGGTTATTTATTTATTTGCCTCTGGACTCCACAATTTGAGATTTGCAATAGAAAAAAATCACATGTGGTTAAAGTGCACATTGTCAGATTTTAATAAAGGCAATTTTTATACATTTTGGTTTCACCGTGTAGAAATTACAGCAGAGTTTATACATAGTCCCCCCATTTCAGGGCACCATAATGTTTGGGACACAGCAATGTCATGTGAATGAAAGTAGTCTTGTTTAGTATTTTGTTGCATATCCTTTATATGCAATGACTACTTGAAGTCTGCGATTCATAGACATCACCAGTTGCTGGGTGTCTTCTCTGGTGATGCTCTGTCAGGCCTGTATTGCAGCCATCTTTAGCTTATGCTTGTTTTGGGGGCTGGTCCCCTTCAGTTTTCTCTTCAGCATATAAAAGGCATGCTCAATTAGGTTCAGATCGGGCGATTGATGGCCAAATTTTTTAGCTTTGAAAAAGTCCTTTGTTGCTTTAGCAGTATGTTTGGGATCATTGTCTTGCTGTAGAATGAACCGCCCGCCAATGAGTTTTGAGGCATTTGTTTGTACTTGAGCAGATAGGATGTGTCTATACACTTCAGAATTCATTATGCTACTACCATCAGCAGTTGTATCAATGAAGATAAGTGAGCCAGTACCTTCAGCAGCCATACATGCCCAGGCCATAACACCCCCAGCACTGTGTTTCACGGATGAGGTGGTATGCTTTGAATTTGGGCAGTTCCTTCTCTCCTCCATACTTTGCTCTTGCCATCACTCTAATATAAGATAATCTTCATCTCATATGTCCACAAGACCTTTTTTCCAGAACTGTGTTTGCTCTTTTAAGTACTTCTTGGTAAACTGTAACCGGGCCATCCTATTTTTGCGACTAACCAGTGGTTTGCATCTTGCAGTGTAGCCTCTGTATTTCAGTGCATGAAGTCTTCTGCGGATAGTGATTGACAAATCCACACCTGACTGCTGAAGAGTGTTTCTGATCCGTCGGACAGGTGTTTGGGGATTTTTCTTTATTATAGAAAGAATTCTTCTGTTATCAGCTGTGGAGGTCTTCGTTGGTCTGCCTGTCCCTTTGCAATTAATAAGCTCACCAGTGCTCTCTCTTCTTAATGATGTTCCAAACAGTTGATTTTGGTAAGTCTAAGGTTTAGCTGATGTCTCTAACAATTTTATTCATGTTTCTCTGTCTCATAATGGCTTCTTTAACTTTCATTGGCACAACTTTGGTCCTCCTGTTGATAAACAGCAATAAAAGTTTCCAAATGTGACGGGAAGACTGGAGGAAAGACTAGGTACTGAGAGCTCTCTTATACCTGCATTAAGGAGGCAATTAAACATACATGAGCAATTACAAACACCTGTGAAGCCATGTGTCCAAAACATTATTATGATGCCCTGAAATGGGGGGGGGGCTATGTATAAGCGCAGCTGTAATTTCTACATGGCGAAACCAAAATGTATAAAAATACCCCTTAATAAAACCTGACTATGTGCACTTTAACCATGTGTGAATTTTTCTATTACAAATCTCAAATTGTGGAGTACAGGGGCAAATAAATAAATGATGGGTCTTTGTCCCAAACATTATGGAGGGCACTGTGTGTGTGTGTGTGTGTATATATATATTCATCAGGTTGCCTTGATATATATATATATCAAGGCAACCTGATGAAATAAAGGTAAGAGATCGAGAGTACACCAATTGTTAAATACTCTATTTGCAGATATGACTCGTTACTTCCTTTAGGGGTCTATGCTGAAGCCTTAGCTTTTTACTACATCAGTAAGTTATTTAAATGAAAGAATAGTATGCCACATACGAAAATTAATTTAGGTTGCAAAGTAAACAATGTAATTGATGTAAAAAAGTTGTAATGAGACAACAGACCAGACTTCACTGATGGCTAATGAAGACCTCCATAGACATGTGGCTAAATGTGTAGCAAAACCAAAGCTAACTGAACCTATGTTAAAGGACTCAGTCACCTGTAAAGTAAAAGCAGTATTAAGGTCATTAAAATAACAAATGGTCAATTATAACATTATTTAATTATTTAATTAAAACATAATCTCGGCATGCTGTGAAGAACCAACGGATCTGGTAGAGAAAAGCTGTAAAAAACTGTTGAAGGAGCTAAAGTTTCCTTCTCTAGATCCCTGTGCTGTGGATGCCCATAAAAGTTTTAAGTCTTCACATATATAACAATAGCTGCCCTTAGCCTGAATTTCCATACTCAGACCTTTTCCAAATAAAACATTTAAGCAGAAATAAAACATTTAAAAATAATGACACTTTCTTCATGACTTTCTTCATGCATCCTTAACTGAATCACTTGATGAACTTAAAACAACAGGATAAAGATGGTTAAGAAGGAACTGCAGATGCTGGAAAATCGAAGGTAGACAAAAATGATGGAGAAACTCAGCGGGTGAGGCAGCATCTATGGAGCGAAGGAAATGGGCAACATTTCGGGTCGAGACCCTTCTTCAGGATAAAGATGGTCATGTGCAGAATGTCATGTAGTCCCTAAAGTAGTTATGATGTAAAACATAATTTAATTATAGATCCATGATCTGTGGATATTGCTCTAAAACTGACACATGGTAAAGCGGATTACAACAGTTTGAAGTAAATTCTTGCATATTCATGGTAATTCGACAAACAAAACCTATGATCTACGGCTAAGGGCAAACTTCAGCTGCATATTCCTGAATTAGGAGATTAAACAAATATTTTGATTCCCTCTGTACAAAAGACACAAGGTAAATCACACAAACAATGAACCACAGGGACACTGTGAATAAATTGAAATAAATCAGCATTAGTGAAAATAAATCCCTGAAATTCAAGAACAAATAAATCCCCAGGGCCTGATGATCTGTATCCCAGACATTTTGAAAATAGTCCAAAATCTCATAGAGTCTATTTTGGTTCCTATGGATTGGAAAGTAGCAAATGTAATTCTACGATTTAAGGCAGGAAGGGGAGTGAAAACAAGTACCAGACACCAGTAAGCGAGAATAAATTGAAAGAAAGTCTGAAGAAGTGTTTCGGCCCGAAACGTTGCCTATTTCCTTCGCTCCATAGATGCTGCTGCACCCGCTGAGTTTCTCCAGCATTTTTGTGTACCTTTGATTTTCCAGCATCTGCAGTTCCTTCTTAGACACCAGTTAGCCAGACATCAGTAGTAGTTACACAAGGTTCTAATCTTTGCATTTCTTTGTGTCTCCATCATAGAAACATTAAAAAAAGGTTTCGGAGCATGCCATTCGGCCCTTCGAGCCTTTCAATATGATCATGGCTGATCAACCAAAATCAGCTTTTTCCCCATATCCCTTAATTCAGTTAGCCCGAAGAGCTATATCTAATGTTCTCTTGAAAGCATCCAGTGAATTGGCCTCTACTCACTTCTGTGGCTAAGAATTCCATGGATTCGCAACTGGAATTCGGGTGAAAACGTTTTTCCTCATCTCAAACCTCAATCGCCTACCACTTATTCTTAAACTGTGACCCCGGGTTCTGTACTCCAACATCGGGAACATTTTTCCTGCATCTAGCCTGTCCAATCCCTTAATAATTATATATGTTTATTTAAGATCCCCACTCATCCCTCTAAATTCCGGGGAATATAAGCCAAGTCAATCCATTCTTACAAGATATGTCAGTCCCGCCATCCCGGGAATTAACCTGGTGAACCTACGCAACACTCCAACCTCAATAACAAGAATGTCCTTTCTCAAATTAGGAGACCAAAACTGCAGGTGTGCTCTCACCAGGGCCCTGTACAACCGCAACAGGACCTCCTTGCTCTTATACTCAAATCCTCTCACTATGAAGGACAACTATTAGCTTTCTTCACTGCCTGCTGTACCTGCATGCTTACTTTCAGTGACTGATGTACAAGGGCACCCAGGTCTCGTTGCACCTCCGCTTTTCCTAATCTGACACCATTCAAATAATAATCTGCCTTCTTGTTCTTGCCACCAAAGTGGATAACCTCACATTAATCCAAATTATACTTCATCTGCCCACTCACCCAACCTATTCAAGTCACCCTGCAGCCTCATAGCATCCTCCTCGCTGCTCACACTGCCATCCAGCTTTGTGTCATCCGCAAACTCGGATATGTTACATTTAAATTAGTAGGTTCGTCAGTAGGGAGAATGCTGCATTATGCTATTATGTAAGTGTTAAATGCCATGTCCAGACCATGATAATTTGAGAAGAGGCTAAAAACCTGAAATTTGGCGCAAGATATAGAAAGGAGATTCCATATCTGAGAGCACCTGCCCTCCTAGCTTTTGGAGATGGTAGGAGGAAGTAATGGTGGAGGTAAATGTCATGAGTGTTGTTTTAAGATTGCAGCTCAGGGAATAGGTGTCTGCCTCTATTGAAAACCAGTCTCTATCGTTCTTAGCTCTGCTATCATTAAATGACAAGATAATAATAGGGATAGACAGTCAATGTGTATTTATTGAACAGAAATTATGTTTAATACATCTTTTGTTGCCCACGTTTTAACTAGCAGTATAGATCATAATATTGTGCACACAGGACGAGCAAAACTCAGAGTAGGGGATCAACAACTCAGATAGGAGTGTATATGAAGGTCAAGTTTGATGGTGCATCATCCATCACATGCAGATGCTTAACCCTTTAGAAGAAGAAAGATTCAGGTTTCACCAAACACAAACAAGGGATTGATACAGAAATATACAGAGCATTCATCAACGTATATCACCAAATGTAATTTCTTATCTTATCAAACTACCAAACTTTATCTTAACTTTATACAACTATATTTTAAGCCTTGGAACGAATGAGCTAAATCAAACAATGTCATTCTTACCTACAGCTGCAAACAGAGAGTCAAGTCCAAGAGTAAGCAGCATGAAGAAAAACAAAATGGACCATAGAGGAGCCCACGGCAGCTGTGCAAGAGCCTCTGGGTAGGCGATGAAAGCCAAACCGAAACCTGAATGGTGGATACAATTAACGGAATGCAATTAATGGCATTGAACAGAGATCCCATTGTACCACCCTAATATTGTTCCTCAACCTCAATTGCAGATGATGACATACTACACAAAGGGTGTAATTAATACCACACCAAAGGAAGAATCTAATTAAGCTAGAAAAGGGTGCAGAAAAGATTTATAAGGATGTTGCCTGGATTGGAGGGTTTGAGATAACCTTAAGAGGCTGGATAAACTGGATATGTTTCCTGGAGTAAAGAAGGTTGAGAGGTGACATGATAGAAGTATGTAACATTTTCTCAGGCATAATTAGAGTAAATATCCAGTGTCTATTTCCCATAGCAGGTGTCTAAATCAGTGCATACATTTAGGAGAGATGGTTTAAAGGGGATTGAAGAGGTACTTTTTTCACATAGAGTAGATGATATCTAAGCTGCCAGGAGAGGTGCTGGAGACAGGAATAGTAACAATGTATAAGAGGTATCTGTTTAGGCACTTGAACGAGCAAGGCAATGCATACAAATGACATTAGTATAGATAGGTATGATGTTTGGCAAAGGCGCGATGGGCACAAGGGCCTATTTCTATGCTGTTCGACTCTATGACTCCATAATTCTATAACATACAAGACTAAGTGGGACCCGTTGGGTCCCAGCATCACACGGGAGGGCTGGTCCCCCAACGCAATATTCCACCTCTCCACCAATTCCAATATTGGTGGCCACTGGGGGGGGAGGGGCTTTCTGGAGCACTAGTATGGGTGTTGTGGGCTGAAGGGACTAGAGGGCTAGTATGGACATTGTGGGCCGAATGGATTCTTGGGCTGGCGGCTCAGTCACTCAAGCCTGTTGTGATGGCAGCTCACTCACGGCTGGTGGGCTGGCAGTTGACTCATGGCTATTCCTTGAAATTCCATTTCAAACAGGGTGCAAGGCCACCAAATTAAAAGTGAGGTTTATTCCCTCCTCAAGCAGGGTGCAAGGCCACCAAATTCAAGTGCAGTTTCATACCATTTCAAGCAGGGTGCAAGGCCACTAAAGACAGCGAGTCGTGACCTCTCTCTCCTCCATCTTGCAGAGACTGAGCCATGCCCACACCTCTGGGTTTATAGTCCCTCCCCCCTCCCATAAGAAGGTGCGTGGCCTTCATGGCATGATTGACCAGAGAGAGAATCTCAACATTTTTTAAACATAAATAACTCTTTTATTTTTCATCGATGGGAAATATCCTCATCACCCGAGTTAAAAAAAAATATTATTTTTATTAGAAGCAATTGTACAAGAATAAAACATTTGGCATGTAAAATTATACAATTATTGTACAGCTTCAATTTTGAACTTTTAAAATGAAAATGAAGGAAAAGAAGAGATTAAGAACAAGAGAGGGAAAATGTGAAAAGTGAAAAAATTGAACCCCTAGACTACCAAAGTAGTATGGCCAAAGAATGAATAAAGATATAAGAGAGGAAAAGAGGAAAAAAAAAGATAAAAAGAAAAAGAAAAAAAGTGGAGATATACCTGCCCCTCGCCCACCTCATAGTTGGATTAAATCCAAATTTGTGTTGCGCCATACTATCCTTTTAAGAATTCGGTAAAGGGTGTCCATGTCTTGAAAAATAGATCTGGTTTTTCTGCCAAGACAAGCCTAATATTTTCCAGATGTAGTGTCTCGGACATGTTTGTAATCCACATCTTTACAGTCGGGACTAATGTGTGTTTCCAAAATTTAAGTATTAATTTTTTCGGCGTTATCAGGCCATAATTAAGGAAACATCTTTGAAATAGTGTTAGCTCAGAGCAGGCTTCTGACGTACCTAGAGTAATCAATTCTGTGTCGGGGTCCAATTTTATTTTAAGTATTTTTGAAAAAATTTCAAAAATTCCTCTCCACAAATTATGTTACTTTATACAGGAAGCAAAACAATGAGTTATGGTTGCTTCCTGAAGCAGACATTTATCTCAAATAGGGGAAACATTTGGGAAGATCTTATTCAGGAAGGGTGGGGGGGAAGAGGAGAGAGAGAGGGAGAGAGAGAGGGGGGAGAGAGAGAGAGGGGGGGGGAGGGGAGGGGGGGAGGGGAGGGGGAGGGGGAGGGGGAGGGGGAGGGGGAGGGGGAGAGAGAGAGAGAGAGAGATCCTCAGCACCTGATGAGCAGAAGGGGACTCTAAGATGGCCAATAATCACAGCCACACGTACTAGCGTTTTTTCTAAAATCAATATAAAGCGCACACAGGAAGTGGTCAAGATTAGACTTTTAATTATATAGAAGGTAAGGCAACTTTAATTAGACAAGGCAACTTTAATTAGACAAGGCAACTTTAATTAGGCAAGGCAACTTTAATTAGGCACGGCAACTTTAGCAATTCCAAACCAAAGGCAACACAGCTTCATCATTTTCAAACCAAATGCAACACAGCTTGAGCATTTCCAAACTATATTTTCAAACCACATTAAGGGCACTGACTGGTCAGTAAAACCACTCACAGTTCAGTAGACATGTGTTCAGTGTTATTCACAGCTCAGACTGAGAGAAGTTACCCTCTCGCTTCCCCCATCTTGCAGAAACTGACTGAGGCACTCAACACTTCCGGGTTTTACTGTCCCTCCGGAAGGGGTGTGGCCTTCAAGAGAGAGAATCTCAACATTTTTTAAACACTAATAACTCTTTTATTTTTCATCGATGGGAAAAATCCTCTTGTCCTGCGCAGCGGAGGGGGACTCTGAGTAAGATGGCCAAAAATCACTGCCGTTCATGGCAGCGTTCTTTCTAAAATCAATATAAAGAACAACAGGAAGTGGTCAAGATCAGACTTTTAGTAATATAGATTTTCCAGTGACCCACTTGAGCCACCTTGAGGTCTTTCTGAGAAATGTCAAAGGTACATGATTAATCTGCATCTTTTCATGGGCAATATATTAAATGAGTGCTGTGAATTTTCATGGCTTTCCTCTATGATGCTAAATCTTTCCACGCCATTCACTAACTCTATACATCAGCACAAGTCCAGACTCGTGATTGATTAGTGTTTTTTCAAGGAACTTGCACCTCAAAGACGGAAAAGAAAACAAATGTTGATTGGTTTTGGAAAAGGCCTTCCAGACCATGATAATTTGTGAAGAGACTAAAATCTAAAAAATTGTTGCAAGATATAGAAAGGAGATGCCATATATGAGAGCAGCTGCCCTCTTAGCTTTGGGCAGATGGTAGGAGAATGTAATGGTGGAGGTGAATGTCAGGAGTGTTGTTTTAAGATTGCAGCTGAGGGAATAGGTGTCTGCTTCTATTAAGGACCAGTCTCAATCCTTTAATGCTCTGCTAACTAAATGAGAAGCAGGCTGACTTCCAGATACAGAAGATCACTCCTCTATTGGTGCTGCTCTCAGGGAACAGAAAGCAGACTTGACAGTGTTCGGAAGGCTACAATAATAATTTTGCAAATGGGCACAATTACTGAGTCACTCCATTGTACTGAGTGGGAACTGACTACCAACTTCTTGGTAGTGAGTATCAGGATCTATCACACCACCTCCAAGAAGATGCGATGGAGGCAGCTGCCTCCCGTGCTTCTATCATTTCCAAAAGTAGATCAAGAGCAAGATAACAGAATGCAGGAGTGCGCAGTTGCACGAGGAAAAGCTGCTATCTGTGCCTCACCTAAACATTGAAGGGTCGCATTGCATGATGCCACTATCAGTCTTCATAACCAGCCTCTGCATATTACACTCACAGATGTCACGCAGTGATGAGATCACCGTTTTATTGTTGGAGTACCCGTGAAAGACAGGATTTTGTCTCGGGTTCCCAAAATGACAGCGTGGAGCCTCAGTGGATGTTTCTTTAAAGTACATTGATGTTTCTTTAAAGTACAAGAACACCAGGGACCAAGAACACTGTAACGAATCAGCTGTCTGCAGGTAGCACTAAATAGGGCATTGGTGATCTTTATTTTTTATCTAAGTTTAACTTAAATTGTCAATTATCTCCCCATTCATATCGGTCTAGGCAGCCAGGTAACAGCCACAGAGGAAGTAGTACATGAAGCCAGGATTTGCAAGCCTAGGTGTAATTTCTCAAAAACTAAGTGGCAATTGAGGTGAGTAAATTCACCATATTCGTGTGGTGTAAATTCTAACTCACTGTTTCTTTAGCAATCAAATATGTTTCCGTTCCATTTGTGCAGCTAGTGGTCATAAGGTCATAAGTGATAGGAGCAGAAAAAGGCCATTCAGCCCATCAAGTCTACTCCCCCATTCAATCATGACTGATATATCTCTCCTGGCTTCTCCCCATAACCCATGACCACCGTACAAATCAAGAATCTATCTATCTCTGCCTTAAAAATACCCATTGATTTTTGCCTCCACAACCTTCTGTGGCAATGAATTACACAGATTCACCACCTTCTGACTACAGAAATTCCTCTTCATCTCCTTCCTAAAGGAATGTCCTTTAATTCTGAGGCATGACCTCTGGTTCTAGACTCTCCTACTAGTAGAAACATCCTCTCTACATCCACTCTATCCAAGCCTTTCACAATTTGATAAGTTTCAATGAGGTTCCCCTCATCCTTCTAAACTCCAGCGAGTGCAGGCCCAGTGCCGTCAAATGCTTATCATACGTTAACCCACTCATTCCTGGGATCATTCCTGTAAACCTCCACTGGACTCTCTTCAGAGCCAGATTAGAGCCCAGTTAAATTCTTTAATTGATTATTCTCCTGTATGAAGGTGTGAACGATTGTGTACCTGACTGTACCACATCTGAAATGGGCTTGTCTTGTATATGAGCCACGTGTCCAAGAATTGAGAAGGTGACAAATCCAGCCAACACACTCGTGGCACAGTTCACCACACAGACAACGATGGTGTCGCTGTAACAGTTGTTGTGGAATTTATTGTACGATGACAGGGTTATTAGAGTGCCAGAACCCACTGACGAGGAGAAGAAAATCTGTATTGCAGCATCTTTCCAGACCTAGGGAATGGGAGATAGAATTAGTCAACACAAAGATTTTAATTGAACAGGTAAAATTGTTTTGAACAGGTATAAGAGCTACAGGCAAATGGTAACATGATCGAATGAAGCTCCTTAAAATCTGAAATGGCTTCTCTAAGCAATGGAGCCTTTCATTCTGTAATACAGTCCCCTACTTGATGATCAGCAACTTTATGTTTTTATGTGTTTTCCTGTCAATCACGTCATCAAATGAATGACACTATTTTTATGTAATAACCCAGAATTATTATTTTACTGAAAGCATCACAAAGGAACCTTTTTCACCACAGGATAAAACTGCAACTCAAGTGGGTAATAAAACTATAAAGTACATTTTAATTTTAATTAACATTTTTGTTATAAGATGCTGAAACTAAGAAATAAATATCAGTCTGAAGAAGGGTCTCGACCCGAAACATCACCCATTCCTTATCTCTAGAAATGCTGTGCGTCCCGCTGAGTTACTCCAGCTTTTTGTGAGTCTTCAAAGAAATAGCACAGATTTTCCACAGCAATTCATCTGGATATTGCCCGCCCACCATCAAAGGAAAAGCTATAGGAGGTGCTGCCTCAAAAAGACAGCCAGCATCATCAAGGAGCCTCACCACCCTGACTATGCTCTTATTTCACTCCTGCCATTGGGAAGAACGTATAGGAGTCTGAAAAGTGTGACCTCAGGTACAAGAACAGCTTCTTCCCAATGACCAACACTTGAACATTACAAACACTAACTTAACGATGAACTACAAACGGTCTTGGTTGCACCAAGGACTTTGGGCTTTCTGCAATAATATTTATAATTCATTTATATTTTTTTGTCTTTTTGTTTTATATAGGTGTACTGCGTTTACAGACCTGTTTTATTTTAACTGTGTTTACAGACCTGTTCTGCTGTTGCAAGTAGGAATTTCATTGTTCCATTTTTGGTACATATGACAATTAAACATCCTTGACTTGACTCTCGACTCAATGGGAGGCAGATAGCAGGAGGAGTCAACAATGTCTGAAGAAGGGTCTCAGCCCCAAACATCACCAATTCCTTCTCTCCATACTTGCTGCCTCACCCGCCAAGTTTCTACACCATTTTGTGTCTACCTTTGATTTTACCATCATCTGCAGTTCTTTCTTAAACAAAATGTCATATTCATGTGGGCCAGGTGCAGGATGATGGTTTTCAGCATGTCAGCAAATGTTATTGAGTCTGTCTGCAAGTAGCAATAGTGAGGATAAAGAATATTAAGAGAGATGCTGAATTTATAGGCCCTGAGTACAAAGGAGTTGTGTGATGGCTTGTATTAAATATGGGCTCAGTATTTCACTGTTGAATATGAAGGGACATAAGTTGAAATCCGAAACTTCTGACGTTTTCCCAAAAGGATAACATTCTACCGAGTGTTAATTCCAAATAAAAATAGAGAATGAGAAAAATATTCCGCAAACCAGACAATAACTGTGGATTAAGAAAAATAGCATTAACCTTTCATTAGGACAAGAAGTTAGAAATGTTAACTTTTATATTTTAAATTGTGAAGAGAGGGTTGGTAAGAACAATAGGAATGTCTACCTAGACAGATAGACTAATGTAAGTGGTGATGTTGCTAGCTGAGGGAGTCTTGTTATAGGCAGATCATAGGAGGAGATGTAAATAGGGGAAGAATCAAACCAGAGGAATAAAACCTACAAACATGCACAAATATCCCCTTTGTACTCTCCAATTTAAAATATCTTTGATCTCTAATTTGTTAAATTGCATTTATTGTCATATGCACAAAATATGATGTGTAGTGTATTTGGGTGCTTGGAACTGACTTAAAAGAACACTCAGACACAGGAGTAAACTAACAAGCTTCTTTATTCTAGGACGCCACCTTGAGTCTCCCCCAGCGCATGCGTCCCCTCGCACAAGACATAACATATGCTAATTATATCACATAAATCACACTGCTCCCCCTTTTACTTGCAGACAGGTAACACCATTTATATAATATACACCACACACTGCTCCCCCTTTAACTTGGAGATAACACCATTTTGTTTATATTAAATATAATTGATTAACTTGCAAAATTATATTATTACAGTCATCTTACATTACATCCACATAACTGTAATAATCGTATCTAAACTAACACTTATAATTTTTCATTCCACTCATCTTCCTTAAACCACATACATTACCCCTTGCTTTGTGTTATCCTTTTCCGTTCCCTTCTTTGTAAATTGCGCACTCTTTTTAAATATCCTAATCTAATTTGCAGATTTCTTCCCGTTCCTGATATTCTGCTAAAGTTAACATTTCCTCTGTTTCTGTTCCTTATTTGTAGGTGGGATCTGACACATGACTGTAGGTTTTCATTTTCTAGCAGCTTCCTCTGTCGCTCAATTTCCTGGCTCTGCATGTTTATCTGCTCTTGCTGTTCAATAACATTTGGCAATGCATAACCATTTGTCCATTGCTCAGTGAAGGAAGCTCCATGCTGGACTATAGTGAAGTGGCTCGACTGACAAGCCTCTCTTCTTTAGACTTTTCTACTAACAGCTTTTGCTCATCGTTACACATTTATTTAACCGTTCTTTGTATTGTTTAAGCCTTTTCTGTTGTTCATCTATTTGTCTTCTTAAATCACCTTTCTGATTATTCATCAAGAAGTAGGATCGGTATTGTCTTTGCAATACAACAGTGGCTTAATCCACTGCCTAACCACCTTACTCTTGTAGGCAGCCTGAATGGTAATGGTTGCATACCTCATTGACTGATATTGCACAAACTGGGAATGCCCTATTTTTGCATGCTTTGTAACATCTCTGGATCGAAATGACTGCATGTCGCATAGCTCTGCAGCATACCCTTGATCGGTAACCATGGTATGCAGCTTGCAGAGTGACTACAGCTGCCTTTTGCATCAATAAATGTTTTCTTGTAATGCACATCATTAAGACTGACTTAATATGGTGTGCTGCCTTGATTTTCTCAACAAATTCTCTGGCTTTAATCCCAAGGTAGAAGGCCTGAATACAAATCACTGCTTTTCTCAAATTATTATAATGTCTCACTTGGACATCTCTTATCTGGCAAGCTCTGTATCATTGCTGTACAGCAGTGGCAGACCAGCGTAGTTTCTTGAAATACTGACGCTGTTTATGCATCTGATGATAAGTCTGTGTGACCTTGGCATATTTGTGCATGCACCGCAAATGCCTTTGAACAACCATTCCTCGGTAGGCAGCCTGAATCAGCACAACACTGCTGTGTACCTTCATGTAAGTCTTGCGATCACTTTCCATTTGAAGATGTGCCCTATAATGGGTTTGCACTATTATAGCTGCCAATCTCATTGCCCTGTATGGACGGTATACTCTGTGCCTTCTAAATGCTGTTTGTATTACCGTTGCTGCCTTCTGTTTGTTCCGGATCTCTCTCCATACCTTCATACCCCTGAATGCAGCTTGAATAGTTAGGGTAGTCATCTGGGTGGCAATGTCCCATTGCATTTGTCTTTTGTCCCTTTGCCTTTGGCCTTTTCCACTTGACCTTTGTCACTTGGCTTTTGTCACTTTGCCCTTGACTTTTCTCACTTTGCCTTTTACCTTTGGCCTTTTTCACTTGACCTTCGTCACTTGGCACTTGACTTTTGTTACTTTGCCCTTGACTTTTGTCCTTTGAGGGACTCCATGCCCTCTTTAGTTCAGGCTCCTTGCCTCTGGATGCCCTTGGAGGATTTGGCGAGAAATGAGCCATTAATGCCTCCTTACACTCCTCGTACATTTTGTCTGTGAGCTTTGCTGGCTGCAGTAACATACGTAAGGTCTGATAACCCTCTCTTCCTAAGCCTAATATGAACCATGCTCTCTTCTTCTCCTCTGCAGTGATATAATTGGAAATGTAGCAAGCCTCCAAGACTTCGGTCCATTTCTCAAAATTACACCCAGAATCTAACTGGGGCACGTTTCCTACAATTTGAAAAGCCATGCTACCTGTTGCTATTCAGGTGCACTATATCCTGTTCTCTCATTGTGTTTCCTGCACTGGACTTAATCCTTTTACACACTAAGAAGTGATCCAGTCCACTGACTATTACCAATTCTTATAATAATAGATTTATACTATTAACCAACATTTCATGTCAATAGCCATTAAGAACATTTTAAACCATATTCCTCCTGCTGGATACACACAAATTTACTATTCATAACAGTGACCATTGCATTACATTCAAACAGTCCTGCTTTTACTGTGCCCATGCATTACATTCACAGAGGGCTTTTATCATGAAGGTTTTCACAGATCCAACTTGTGGCCTGTGGACTCTGGTGCATCCACGATCTCTCGAGTTGTCCCCACTGGTACCTTTGCTGATGGCCTCACCGGACCTCCACTTTTGCTGCTTTTGCTGGCTCTCCCGGGCTTCACCGTTACTTTTGCTGCCGCTGGCTCACTGCCAAGTCGACTCCCGCTGCTCCGCTGACTTGCCTGCTGTCTCCCTTGGACGCCCTGCGGAAGGTAAGTCGCTGCTGCTGGTCCCACTGCTCAGCTCGTCACTGGCTCACTGGCACTCCTGGCTGCTCGGCTCGTTGGGACTATGCCCTGCCGACAGGGGCTGGGTAAGCGCTGTGTCCCGCTTCTCTTGCGCGGACCTGCTTCTCTCTCGGTCGGTCCGCTTTTCTTGCGTGGCCGGCTTTCTCAATCAGCCCAAGAGCTGTGTGCTTGAGTGCTGTGTCCTGCTTCTCTCGCATGGACCCACTCTTCGCTCAGGACCGGATTTCCTCTCACGTCCGGGCTTTCCTCGCTCTCGGCCGTCTCTTGCAACAATGTGCTGTTGTCGGCAATTGTAGTGTATTTGGGTGCTTGGATCTGACTTAAAAGAACACTCAGATACAGCAGTAAACTAACATCTTTCATTCATTGTTCTTTATCTCTCCACATCACCGTCTATATCTCCGTTTCCCTGATCCCTGACCAGTCTGAGGAAGGGTCTCGACCCGAAACGTCGCCTATCTCCTTTGCTCCTTAGATGCTGCTGCACCCGCTGAGTTTCTCCAGCCTTTTGTGTACCCCAGTAAACTAACAAGCTTCTTTATTCTAGCATGCCACCTTGAGTCTAAAATGTGTAACAATCCGAAGGACGACATCTTGCCACGTAGACCCAACATAGAGATAGCCTGACAAACTCGCTGACTTGTACAGCTGATGTTTTAAACTACAGTCCCATGCTTAGAGGGATCTGCAGGCTTCTCATGTCCAGCTCGCAAACAACTGCGACACAACTCCGTATCCACTGTTTAAACTGTTAAACAAACCAGCATGTTGCAAAACAATCCTGCAGGTGAGTTCTTAAACTCCATCACATCCTCGTCACCAATTGTAGTGTATTTGGGTGCTTGGAACTGACTTAAAAGAACACTCGGATACAGGAGTAAACTAACAAGCTTCGTTATTCTAGGACGCCACCTTGAGTCTCCCCCAGCGCATGCGTCCCCTCACACAAGACATAACTTATGCTAATTATATCACATACATCACATGATGAGGTACCGATACAAAGAAAGGATTGATTGCAGCAGCATCACAGGTACATAGACTTAGATAATTCACAAAAAACATAAATTATACATAAATTACACATACATTTTATAAAGGAATAAAATAATACTATAAAACAAGACATGACTTCAAAAACACAAATACACGGCGGTGTAAGAGGTGTTCCGTAGTGTTCCATTGCCGAAGTAGGATTAGGATTGTTTTGGAATTATTTTGTGCCAATGAAACATTAATTTTACTTCGGAGTCACGTGAGTGACTACGTGAAGACCCCGTCCAGCACGTATGCGCGACATTAGCGTTCATGCAGTGCACCCGCGACGAACGGGAGTTCAAGGCGCTCCCGCTACAAATTGAAAAGTCGGGCCGACAGGTAAGTTTTACCGTGGCCGTGTGTCTTTTTCTCTGTGGTCTGCTTGTTTTCCAGAAAGAATGAGCAAGACCAGAGGAAAGAAGTCTGCAGCTCGCCCCCGTTCGTCCTCCGTTGGGGAATGCTCTTTGGAGGGGGGGCAAGAGGCGGCGTGTATAACTACCGAGCCGAGCCCAGCACCGCTAGTGCTGCCTGAGCAGCGGGCTGGAGGTACCTGCAGCCAGAACCGGGCGGTAGTGTCCGACGATTCGGATGAAGATGCCTCACCGCTCGAGAGCGGCACAGGCAGCCGCCTAAGCCGAATGGAACGGCTTATGGAGCAATTGCTCCAGCGAGATCTGCTGAGAGAGCAGCAGCAGCCTCGCCAAGGGAGTTCAGGCACTCCCGCAGTGCCCTTTACGGCACTGGCCATTGCTTCACCTTCTTTTGAAGGCAGCATTGGCGACCAGGTCTGGGGCTGGTCAAGAAGAGGGGTCACTGGCTGAAGATATCGGGAGTACGCAGGGTGTACAGGATCAGGAAGAGCTGCTGGGTGTGGTCAACCGCTACGTGGCCATTCCACAAGCGGGTCGGCCATTAGAGCCGAAACTTGCAGCCAGCATTAACCACCTGTCCTCAAAACCCCTACAAGAACAGGTGGTCAATGAGGCTCTTCAACTATATACAGCCCTAGTAAATTGTACATCATTGAATGTACCCGCTGTAAACAGCCAAATTTGGGGACATTTGGGGCAGAACTTCAGGAACCTGGAGTTGAAGCTCCAGAAAATCCTTAAACTCCTGACTGCAGGAATAACATCTTATGCTCGGTCCATTGATGGTGCGGACATCTCCACAAATCAGCAAGACACATTAGCTCTGCTGTGCACCACTCAATATGAAATAAACAATTTACGGAAGGAAATTATCAAGCCTGCCCTCAACCCTAAATTTGCGGGACTTTGCAAAACACTGGGTTCAGAACCTCCTATTCTGCTCTTTGGGAAAGACCTTCCAAAAAAGGTGAAAGACCTAGAGGAAGAATCCAAGACCTTTGGTCTCGTGAGGGCAGGTTTGGGACCGAGCAGACCTAACAAACCCAGGCGGCAGTACCCCATGGCGTCCACCAGTCGTCGACCACACTATGGGACTGGTGAAAGCTCGGGGTCCGCAACCATTCCTCATAAGCCTTTTTTAGGCCAGGGCCCAGAGCGGACCCCATGGAAAATGCGCCACCCCCAACAACATCAACATCAACATCAACCCTCTACAGCCCAGCAGACGCCTCATCGCCCAGCGAAGAGGCAGAAGAAGCACCAATAACCATGGAGGTAGGTGGGTCTGGTTCCTCTCAGCATATGAGCAGTAGGGGCTCTATACTAACAGGGGGGAGATTGCACTTGTTTTGGATGCATGGGAATCCATCACTAATGACAAGTATATACTCAGCAGCGTTCATGGCTACAAAATTGACTTTGTTCATGAAAACATTCCGCCAGTTCAGCATATACCCCAAAGGGTATTCACCCTCTCAGTCAAAGAGAAACAAGAGGGTCAAGCTGAACTGATGAGGTTACAAGCAAAAGGTGTCATTGAAAGAACAAAACATGAACCTTTGGAATTTGTGTCTAATATTGTGTCTAATATAAAATCAAAAAAGATGGTGGACGTCGCATCATCATTGACTTAACTACTTTAAACAAGTCTGTCAGGTATATACATTTCAAGATGGATACTTTTGAAACAGCCAGACTATTGGTTTCTAGAGGGTACTTTCTAGCAAGCATTGATTTAAAAGATGCCTACTACTCAGTACCCATACACAAGGAGCATCGTAAATACTTAAAATTTATCTGGATGAAACAGCTTTACCAAATGGGCTAACCTCCGCTCCAAGGCTGTTCACTAAAATCTTAAAACCTGCCTTGGCATTATTGAGGAAACAAAAGCATATAGTCATGGCGTATTTAGACGACATTTTAATAGTAGGGAAAACCTTGGAGACAGCCATTTTGGCAGTAGCAGCCACCAAACGTTTGTTTGAAACTTTGGGGTTTGTCATACATCCAGATAAATCCAATTTTACACCGTCCACTGCCATGGACTATCTTGGATTTACGATTGATACTGTTCGCATGATTGTAACTCTGCCGAAGGGGAAAGCATCAGAATTGGCACTATCATGCAACAAACTCATGAATAAAACATGAGCCAACCATACGGGAGGTAGCTAGAGTTATTGGCAAAATGGTAGCAGCTTTTCCAGCTGTACAATTTGGGCCTTTGCACTATCAAAAATTTGCAAAGAGCAAAAGTGCATGCACTAAAGCAAAACTCAGGTCACTTTGACCGAGCTATGAGTTTAACTGCTGAATCCATTCCAGAGTTACAATGGTGGTCAAGGAACGTAAGGCTCAGCTCCAGTCCCATAATAATCACCAACCCAGTATTAACCATTCAAAACGGATGCCAGTGCTTTGGGCTGGGGAGCAACTAACATGCAATCCAGCACAGGGGGCAGATGGACTAAATTTGAATCATCTTGCCTACAGACACGGGGTATCAACTACTTAGAAATGTTGGGTGCGTTTTATGGGTTAAAAGCATATTCATCTAATACGCAACATGCACATGTCCGGTTGCAATTAGATAATACCACGGTGGTGGCTTATATCAACCACATGGGTGGTGTAAAGTCGATATCGTGTGACAATTTGGCCAACCTAATCTGGCCAAATCTAGTGTGTTGAAAGACATATTTGGTTATCAGCAACTTACCTACCAGGTAAGCAAAATACAGTGGCAGACACCAGGTCAGGCAGATTCAATGATAACATCGAATGGATGTTAAATCCCAAAATATTGCTGAAATTACAAAGCAATATGGCACACCAGATATCGATCTATTTGCATCCAGGCTGAATCACCAGGTACCAACGTATGTCGCTTGGGAACCAGACCCTGAGGCAGCAGCAGTTGATGCATTCTCGCTGCATTGGGGGAAAATGTTATTTTATGCTTTTCCTCCCTTCTGCCTCATCAGTCGGGTATTGCGCAAGATTCAATTGGATTCCGCTTCAGGAATCTTGATAATACCCGACTGGCCTACACAGCCATGGTTCCCAGTGGCCTTCGACATGGCTGTTGAAACACCGTTGGAATTCCCCAGCAGTCGAGAGTTATTAATCCACCCAGTGTCAGGCATTGGTCACCCGTGCCATGACAGAGTCAATCTCCTGGCTTGCAGATTCTAAAAAGACCTCTACTGGGCCTGGGACTGTCTGAGGACGCCATCAACATGATGACCGCATCCCACCGGGAGTCCACCAGGAGACAATACCTGACCAACATAAGAAAATGGGAACGGTATTGCTCCAAAACAGGAACTACCTACACTACAGCTACAGCCACCAGTGTTGTGGAGTTTCTGGTTGGATTACATCGGGAAGGACTCAGCTACAGCGCCATTAATACAGCCAGGAGTGCGTTGTCAGCTTATTTGGTTCCAGCAGCAGGACAACTGACTTTGGGGTCCCATCCACTAGTGGTCAAAAATCATGAGGGGCATTTTTAACACCAATTCCCCTAGGCCTAGGTACACTCAGATCTGGGATGTCAGCATTGTACTGACGTACCTTAGGGATGGCCACCACCCAGTTCACTCACGCTGGAACAACTTACACTGAAATCAGTCATGCTCATGGCACTAGTGTCAGCTCAAAGGGTACAGTCCCTCCACCTTCTGAGGCTGGACAGCATGACAGAGTCATTGGACTGTATCACATTTCACATTCAGGGACTGGTCAAACAAACTAGACCAGGTACCACGCCTCCAGTAATGGAGTTCCGGGCATATTCACCTGACCCACGGTTGTGTGCCAAGACCCATCTCGCCAATTACATAGACACAACATATAACTTAAGAGGGAGAGAAAAAGCCTTATGGATAAGCCACAAGAAGCCTCATGGTCAGGTGACGAGCCAAACCATTTCAAGATGGCTCAAGCAGGTGCTTAAGTCCGCGGGAGTCGATACTAATGTTTACAAATCTCATTCCACCAGGGCTGCATCTACGTCGGCGGCTAGGCGAATGGATGTGCCTATGGACCATATTCTGGCCAGAGCAGGATGGTCCTCAGAGAGAACTTTCCAAAGGTTTTATAATAAGTCGCTGGCGGAACCTGCTACATTTGCAGACAGAATTTTAGAGTCTGCAGCTAATATTTAATTTAAGCCGGGGGAGCTCTCTGTTTTTTGTTATCATTAATAAACCTTTATTGTTCACAAACAGGTTATTGTTGATTGTATAACATGCTTCCTCCCTCTAAGGTCTTCAGGCAGTGAGTGAAGCATGAGCTGGTTCACGGTTCGGATTCACAGAGCTTTGAAGTCTTCACGTAGTCACTCACGTGACTCCGAAGTAAAATAGTAAGATTAAATGAGAACTTACCAGTTCGAAGTTTGATCTGTATTTTATGAGGAGTTACGATGAGGGATTACGTGCCCTCCGCTCCCACCCTCTATTATACAGATCAACTGGTAATTAAGTTCTTATTTTTTCTTTACTATATTTATTTCAATTGTTGTGTTTTCTGTGAATCCACACCGCTGCTTTGAAGAAATGTCGCGCATGCGTGCTGGACGGGGTCTTCACGTAATCCCTCATCGTAACTCCTCATAAAATACAGATCAAACTTCGAACTGGTAAGTTCTCATTTAATCTTACTATTCTGCTTCTCTCTCAGAATATACTGCCAGACTGCTGAGTAATTTCAGTACTTCCTGATGTTTTAGTTTTGGATTTCTAGGATTTGTAGTTTTTCTTTTTCTTTTTCAAACAATGAGTTGTGCTAGGATAGGTTTTAATCTCTGACTTGATGCACACAAATATTAAACTCTTTATTGCCACAACATTGCTGAGGTGGAATACATTTGTTAGAGATTTGCGCAGCTCAGTATGAGTTGCCAATATGTCGAGGAATTGCAAATCTGGTGATGTTCAAGACAAGTAAGGTTGACAGGCAGATGGAATTTGACTAGCATCCCATATAATGTCCATTTGGATGATTTGTGTTCTTTCAGTTTATAGACAATAGACAATAGGTGCAGGAGTAGAATGTGATCATGGCTGATCATCCCAATCAGTACCCCGTTTCTGCCTTCTCCCCATATCCCCTGACTCGCTATTTTTAAGAGCCCTATCTAGCTCTCTCTTGAAAGCATCCATAGAACCTGCCTCCACCACCCTCTGAGGTAGAGAATTCCACAGACTCACCACTCTCTGTGAGAAAAAGTGTTTCCTCATCTCCATTCTAAATGGCTTACACCTCATTCTTAAATTGTGGCCCCTGGTTCTGGACTCCCCCAACATTGGGAAAAATGTTTCCTGCATCTAGCGTGTCCAAGTGCTTAACAATCTGATATGTTTCAATGAGATGCCCTCTCACCCTTCTAAACTCCAGAGTGTACAAGCCCAGCTGCTCCATTCTGTCAGCATATGACAGTCCCGCCAGCCCGGGAATTAACCTTGCCAACCTATGCTGCACTCCCTCAATAGCAAGAATGTCCTTCCTCAAATTAGGGGACCAAAACTGCACACAATACTCCAGGTGTGGTCTCACTAGGGCTCTGTACAACTGTAGAAGGACCTCTTTGCTCCTATATTAGATTCTTCTTGTTATAAAAGCCAACGTGCCATTCACGTTCTTTATGCCTGCTGTACCTGCATGCTTACTTTCATAGACTGATGTACAAGGACCCCAGATCCCGTTGTACTTCCCCTTTTCCCAACTTGACGCCATTTAGATAGTAATCTGCCTTCCTGTTTTTGCTACCAAAGTGGATAACCTCACATTTATCCGCATTAAACTTCATCTGCCATACATCTGCCCACTCCCCCAACCTGTCCAAGTCACCCTGAATTCTCATAGCATCCTCCTCACAGTTCACACTGCCACCCAGCTTTGTGTCATCTGCAAATTTGCTAATGTTACTTTGAATCCCTTCCTCCAAATCATTGATGTATATTGTAAATAGCTGTGGTCCCAGCACCGAGCCTTGCGGTACCCCACTAGTCACTGCCTGCCATTCTGAAAGGGACCCGTTAATCCCTACTCTTTGTTTCCTGTCTGCCAACCACTTCTCTATCCATGTCAGCACTCTACCCCCAATACCATGTGCCCTAATTTTGCCCACTAATCTCCTATGTGGGACCTTATCAAATGCTTTCTGAAAGTCCAGGTACACTACATCCTCTCCCTTGTCCATTTTCCTAGTTACATCTTCAAAAAATTCCAGAAGATTAGTCAAGCATGATTTCCCCTTCGTAAATCCATGTTGACTCGGACCGATCCTGTTACTGCTATCCAAATGTTTGGCTATTTCATCTTTTATAATTGACTCCAGCATCTTCCCCACCACCGATGTCAGGCTAACTGGTCTATAATTCCCTGTTTTCTCTCTCCCGCCTTTCTTAAAAAGTGGGATAACATTAGCTACCCTCCAATCCACAGGAACTGATCCTGAGTCTATAGGACATTGGAAAATTATCACGATTTCTAGAGGCACTTCTCAATAAAGAGTTTAAACATTAGCTCTTGCACCGTCTTTGTACAATTGAACAAGAGCTCAAAAACAATAGACAAGAATTATAGAGATATTCTTCAAAGTGAAGGGAAATAGGATGAAGCATGAATTGGGTTGACCAAAAACTGCAAATGTAATTCTATGAATTTTTGTGAATAACCTGAAAATACCTGCTGTATTTACCTCAGCAACAGCCAGCTTAGAGAAATCTGATTGAGATCCAATGTAGAATTCAATCCCTTTATTGGCTCCTTCAAGGGTAACTCCTCGAATAAGAAGTATGATCAAAAACATACGGAAATGTTGCAGTGAAATAAACCACCTGACCACAAAGAGAAGCCTGTTAGATTGTCTGTACTATTGATGCAATACTTACTGTACTGAATTCATTTAAATTAAAAATAATTAGATTGCAGTTAAAACAAAGAATTAAGCCCAATCTTTGCGCATCTCCAAACCTGGACTTTCCACTTGTCACTTTAATTTCATGTTTCATGTATATTGTTGCGTTTTAAGACTGTTGGCAGACCAACGTCTGTATCTGATTACTGTGGGGAGGTAACATGGAAACAGTACTTTTTCCCTAATCTATTTTTCCAAGACATATATGTTTTTCTGCCTGTAAATTTCCAAATTAACTTTGAAGTGGTTCTCTAGCTCCAGATTGAAATCATGTTGTAACCAATTCAGCCTGCAGAATACAAACAGTGTTCCCTGATTCATCGGTCCTGTTGTATTTACTTTGTGTTGTTTTACACAACACAGGGAGCTACCTACATACATTTCAGGGGCAGAAAACTTGCCAATGAATTATCCACTTCAGATCTCAGTCAGACTGGTCATAGATAAAAACTGCGAGAATCACCCTCCACAAAAGGTTGCAGTTAAGATTATTGAGGCACTGAAATTTATCTTATGTATTCTAGTTTAATTGCGGCAAAAGACTGTTTTTCCAGAAAAGATTTAAATCTATTCATCACCAATTGTTTAACCTTTCCTGAAGATTTGATTCCTTTGGACAAGGCAGCTCCAACGATCAACCAGGCTAAAAGCAGACACAGGGCTAAATGCCAGACGATCTCCCCTGTCTCTTCCATGGAACTTGATCGTCGTAAAACCGCTTTACTAAATAAAATTACAAAAGAAAACATATTTTTAAATGGGATACTAGACCAACTGGCAACCGGTTTCCCAAGGCAGTGTTGCACCATTAACCCGTAGCTCCCATGGGAGGCGTGGTCCCCCAACTGAACCTGTTACTAAAGTAAGATTCCAGCACTCCCTGCCTCCCCCAGCACTGGACAAAAACAAATCCCAATTGCAATACAACTTCACCCTCCCCCTGCTAGGAGCTGGAGTAAGTGTTGTATGATGGCAACATCATTGCAAAAGTCGGGTGGAGGACTGGTGAAAACTCAGGTGGAAGCACAGAGGTCCTATATTGCAACTTTGTATCAAAGTCTGTTGGAAGCTGGTGCAGCAAGGATTTTAACAGTAAAAATCTTGTTAAAGTTGGCTTTTTTAAACCTTGAAATATCAATAACATGAAATATAACATCAAATCTGAAGGAAACTAGATACGAACGGGGAAAAGGCGAGTAAGATCCTGCAAAAAGTCTTCACACTATTATGTACTGTTTTGGCGTATCCTGAGATCACAGACAGACAGACAAGCAAGTCAATACTTTTAATAGTATATAGATTTCTCACTTTTAAATAAAACATGTGTTCAATTAAAATGCATGGATTATAACAATATCCTAGTTAAAAGAATGTGCAACACATTCCGTGTGGCTGGTTTAGTACAGAATATGTAGTTCACATGAACAACCACCCACACAAATGATCTCAACCACCCCACGTCCCGCTTCATCCACTCCATGTAGTGGTGAGTTCCAATGCTCTCTGGAAAGTTACTTATTTGATATGTAAAAGATTATCTTATTTTTGACCCCTTGTTCTGGACTCATTTATAAATGGAAAAAAAATGTTCACATTCATCCTAGCAAACAGCTTCATAATTTAAATCAGTAGATCACATCCCTGTAAATCTTCCCTGCACTCGTTTCTGTTCAATGACATCCTTCCTCTAGCAGGGTGACAAAAACTTAATACAGTACTCCAAATGCGGCCTCACCTTTGGCTCGTACAACTGTAACATAATGCCCCAACATCTATACTCAAAACCCTGACTGATGTAGGCCAATGTACCAAATGCTTGATAAACAGAGAAACTTCAAAAATATTCACCTTTAACTAACTGAAAACGAACTTTAAAAAATAATTGTGAGGAATAAAGTGATTAAACCCTATTAAAGAAAGGAGTTTTAAAGAGAATTCAAACAGAGAGGGGCTGGAGAGAGGATTCTGACAGCAGTGTCTGAAGGTTGCCAGTTGCCAGACCCATCCTTGAGGCCTTGAGTTAGAAGAGGGGAATTACAGACCAGTTAGTCTAACATCGGTAGTGGGGAAACTGCTAGAGTCAGTTATTAAAGATGGGATAGCAGCACATTTGGAAAGTGGTGAAATCATTGGACAAAGTCAGCATGGATTTACAAAAGGTAAATCATGTCTGACGAATCTTGTGGAATTTTTCGAGGATGTAACTAGTAGCGTGGATAAGGGAGAACCAGTGGATGTGGTATATCTGGACTTCCAGAAGGCTTTCGACAAGGTCCCACATAAGAGATTAGTATACAAACTTAAAGCATACGGTATTAGGGGTTCAGTATTGATGTGGATAGAGAACTGGCTGGCAAACAGGAAGCAAAGAGTAGGAGAAAACGGGTCCTTTTCACAATGGCAGGCAGTATAACTAGTGGGGTTACCGCAGGGCTCAGTGCTGGGACCCAGCTATTTACAATATATATTAATGATCTGGATGAGGGAATTGAAGGCAATATCTCCAAAGTTTGCGGATGACACTAAGCTGGGGGGCAGTGTTCGCTGTGAGGAGGAATGCTAGGAGACTGCAAGGTGACTTGGATAGGCTGGGTGAGTGGGCAAAATGTTTGGCAGATGCAGTATAATGTGGATAAATGTGAGGTCATCCACTTTGGTGGCAAAAACAGGAAAGCAGACTATTATTTAAATGGTGGCCGATTAGGAAAAGGGGAGATGCAGCGAGACCTGGGTGTCATGGTACACCAGTCATTGAAAGTAGGCATGCAGGTGCAGCAGGCAGTGAAAAAAGCGAATGGTATGTTAGCTTTCATAGCAAAAGGATTTGAGTACAGGAGCAGGGATGTTCTACTTCAGTTGTACAGGGTCTTGGTGAGACCACACCTGGAGTATTGCGTGCAGTTTTGGTCTCCAAATCTGAGGAAGGACATTATTGCCATAGAGGGAGTGCAGAGAAGGTTCACCAGACTGATTCCTGGGATGTCAGGACTGTCTTATGAAGAAAGACTGGATAGACTCGGTTTATACTCTCTGGAATTTAGGAGATTAAGAGGGGATCTTATAGAAACTTACAAAATTCTTTAAGGGGTTGGACAGGCTAGATGCAGGAAGATTGTTCCGATGTTGGGAAGTCCAGGACAAGGGGGTCACAGCTTAAGGATAAGGGGGAAATCCTTTAAGACCGAGATGAGAAAGACTTTTTTCACACAGAGAGTGGTGAGTCTCTGGAACTCTCTGCCACAGAGGGTAGTTGAGGCCAGTTCATTGGCTATATTTAAGAGTGAGTTGGATGTGGCCCTTGTGGCTAAGGGGATCAGAGGGTATGGAGAGAAGGCAGGTACGGGATACTGAGTTGGATGATCAGCCATGATCATATTGAATGGCGGTGCAGGCTCGAAGGGCTAAATGGCCTACTCCTGCACCTAATTTCTATGTTTCTATGTCTATGTTTCTAAGAGATTCATTGTGTAGCTAGAGAAGGGGGTGGTGTAGAGAGATCCCTATCAGTGGAAAGGAGTGATAGATGGGACCCCTGTCACTATAGCTTAGCTTTAGTGCTGATATAGGAAAACTGAGAGGGTTCACTAGGAGGTGAGTAAAACTGGGCCAGGTCATGAGCAATTGAGCATGCTTAATAGAATAAATGAATATTACAACACACCCCTGGTCAAGAAATTGCTCATTACCATGAACATGTTTGAACATGCGATGTATGATATGGGAGGTGCGAGGGGATGTACGGTGGGTTGTACCTACAGATTGTGCACCTCCGACCCTGATTGGAGAAAGGTCCGGAGGGGGGATTGAATGTAAGATTTTGTGTATAAAGGGGGATGGATCTCTCTGGCTTCGGGGTGTCTCGAGTTGGAGAGGCACCCGGTCTGCAGACTCGTAAAAATAAAGAAATCTCTTGCTTCCAGGATTTAGTCTTTGAGTATTAATTGTGAGCATAAAGGGTATCTCACAAATTGGGGGCTCGTCCGCGATCGCCACTCCAGCTGCTTGGTGGAGGCAAAGAAGGAGGGGAAGGTGCACCCTGCTGATTTCAGCAGTCTCTGATCTCCTTGCTTGCCATCAGCAGTTTGAGCGAGTGATATCCGCTGGAAAAGACTCGGGAAGCAAGAGGGGGTGTAAGGTAAATACGTACGGGACGGTCGAGTGATTCTTGTGCACAAGACCCAGGTAAGAAAAACAACTATTAATTATTACCTGGGCCGACCGGGGTCTGTCGGACGGGAATAGTCCGACGAGATAATGGGAAACCGGAACGGGAGACGTAAGGGTCCGGGGAACCGGGATGAGGCTCATACTGATATGGAGCCGAACATTCCGCCCGATAGTCCGTTGGGGCGAATGTTGTATGGATGGGGTGAAGGGAACACCCCGGGGTAAGAGTAAGGAAACTATGATAAAGTTTTGTTATTTTGAGTGGCCAAAGGAGCCTATTCGAGGGAGCGCAGTGTGGTGGCCGCGGTTGGGTTCAAATGAGGACTGGGTGAGACAGGCGTTGAATGTTTTTGTGAATGAAAGACAAACGCTGAATCAAATAGAAAAGGAATATGCCCAGTGCTGGAAACCCAATAATGGGATGTTTCCGTTAAAAACGGAAAAAGAGCAGGATGAACCTGACTGGCCACCAATTGGTGATGATCACCTACGGAGACTGCCCCCGCCATATGAATCCCAGCCCCCAAATATATCCCCATCAGCGCCGGCTGCATCTGCCCAGGAGGTCCCACTAAGCCAGAGTCAGGCAGGCGCACTAAGCCAGGCAGTAAACCTGTCCGCTTCTGTCTCAGAGGAGACAGAGTATAGAGAATTACGGAAAGTACAAGGTGAAGAAGAGAGCCAGTCAGATAAGGAAGAGAGAATAAAAAGTGAGGACGAGGATGAGACGGGTGCCCCAGGCAGTCATCGGAGGACGTGATCTCAAACGAGGGCAGAGGCACAGGGATTAGAGCGGTCTGTTCGAATGAAGGGAGGTCCCGTTAGGGGGAAATGTCGGGGGGATGGGATTTGTAAATGTGCCTCTCACCAGTATGGAGGTGAGAAACTTTAAAAGGGAGATGAAAAGTTTATTGGACGACCCCTTGGGACTGGCTGAACAAATAGATCAGTTCCTAGGGCCAAATGTTTATACATGGGAGGAAATGATGTCGATACTGGGAAGTTTGTTTACTTCAGAAGAAAGGCAGATGGTCAGACAGGCGGGAATAAAGGTTTGGGATAAGGGGTTGTCGGCTGACGCGGGAGCAGGAGATGCAGGAGCAGCTAAATATCCCATAACTGTGCCAAATTGGAATAACCAAACAGAGGAAGGAAGAAAAAAGTATGAGAGATCTCAGGGAGATAATAATAAAGGGAATCAGAGAAGCCGTTCCCAAGGGACAGAATTTCGAACGGGCTTTTGAAAATCAGCAGAACAAGGACGAACCTCCAACAGTGTTCTTACAAAGATTAAGGAGGAACGTCCAGCAGTATTCGGGGATAGACCCTGATACGACCGCAGGTCAGCAGTTGTTGAAGGTTAATTTTGTGACAAAATCATGGCCAGATATTAGAAAGAAATTGGAAAAAATTGGAAGATTGGAATGAAAAAACCATTGAATCAGTTGTTAACAGAGGCTCAAAAGGTATATGTAAGACGGGATGAGGAGAAACAGAAGGGAAAGGCAAAAATGATGTTGCAAGCAGTACAGCAAGTAGCACAGAAGGGGGGGAATTGAAGGTGATAGAAAGCCGGGTGTTCGTGGAGACCGGGGAAGGGGAAGCGGTAGGTAGTATTAGAGGACGAGGAAGAGGTGAACGGAGGGACCGAAGTTGGGGTCCCCGGGAAAACAAGGAACAAGGATCAGAAGGATGGTATACGGGGCCACCCGGTGTTATTATTGTAAAGAGCCGGGTCATTTCAAAAGGGGAATGTCCTAAGCTACGACGGGAGGTGCAGTCGTACGCACTCATGGAGGAAGAATAGGGGAGTCAGGGGTTCCGCTCCCTGGGGTGTATGGGATACACACGGGAACCTCTGGTAAAACTCGAGATTAGGACCCCAGGGAGAGGATATGATATTTATGGTAGATTCGGGAGCAGAGAGATCAAGTGTAACTAAGGTACCAGAAGGAATGAGATTGGGTAAAAAAACAAGTTAGAATCTCAGGGGTAGAAGGGAAAGTGATGACATTACCCGAGGTAGAAGGGGTGGTGGTAAAATATGAGAATCGGGAAACTATGGAAGATTTAATCTTGGTACCCCAGGCAGGGATAAATTTGATGGGAAGAGACTTACAAATTCAATTAGGAATGGGAACAGCCCCCGTAGGGGGACAGATAATAGTCCAATTGTATAAATTGACCACGGAGGACGAGGGGAAGAATAGTCCCGCAGGTGTGGGCCAAGGAAGGAAACTGAAAAAAGCTCTGAAAAAAGAAAGTGAGATAGTACGGGTAAGGCAATATCCAATTTCTATGGAAGGAAGGAGAGGACTTCAGTCAATTATAGAGAACTTACTAAAGACGGTATATTAGAGAGTTGTATGTCCCCATATAACACCCCCGTACTCCCCGTAAGGAAGACGACGGGACGTTCAGATTGGTCCAGGATTCAGGGAATTAAATAAGGTAGTTAGAACGCGACACCCGGTAGTCCCGAACCCGTATACCATAATGGGACGGATACCCCCGAATCACAAGTGGTTCAGTGTGGTAGATTTAAAAGACGCTTTTTGGAGCTGTCCCCTGGCTGAAGGGAGCAGGGACCTTTTTGCGTTTGAATGGGAAAACCCAGAGACCCAAAGGAAACAGCAGTATCGGGTGGACTGCGCTCCCTCAGGGATTTACAGAGTCCCCGAACCTGTTTGGACAGATATTAGAAACAGGTATTAGAGGACGTCCCGAGGACTGATGAGACACAGCTGTTGCAGTATGTGGACGATTTATTACTATCAGGGGAAGAAGAGGAGGCAGTTAAGGATGCAACAATAACCCTCCTGAACTTTCTGGGGGAAAAGGGGTTGAGAGTGTCTAGAAGTAAATTACAGTTTGTAGAACGAGAAGTTAAATATCTAGGACACCTGATAAGCGATGGGAAAGGAGAATAAACCCAGAAAGGATAGCGGGAATTACCGGACTGCCAATGCCGAAGAATAAGAAGGAGATTAGGAAGTTTCTTGGACTGATTGGATATTGTAGATTATGGATAGATGACTATACCCGACAGGTTAGGTTTCTATATGATAAAATTAAGTGAAGAAAATGATAAAGTAAAGTGGGAATCCAGGGACGAACACCAGTTTAGGAAATTAAAGAACAGTTTAATCACTGCCCCTGTACTGGCTCTCCGTCTATTGACCAGCCATTCCATCTTTTTGTGAACGCAGAAAATGGAATTGCGCTGGGAGTACTGACCCAAGAGAAAGGAGGGAAGCGGCAGCCCGTCGCGTTCCTCTCCAAACTCTTGGATCCAGTATCGCGGGGATGGCCAGTATGTATTCAAGCGGTAGCAGCCACAGCGGTGTTAGTGGAAGAAAGTAGAAAATTGACGTTTGGAGGAACTCTGGTGGTGTCCACTCCCCACACGGTCCGGACGATACTAACTCAGAAGTCCAGTCGGTGGTTGACGGATTCTAGAATTTTGAAGTATGAGGTTATACTTATGGAAAAGAATGATTTGACCATAGTAATGGATAAAAACCTAAATCCCTCTCAGTTTTTGTACTCGGCAGGTGCTGAGCAGGAAGGGGAGTTATCAGAACATGATTGTAGTGAGATAATAGAACTTCAGACAAGGAGTAGGGAAGATTTAGAAGAACGACCGCTTGAGACAGGGGAAAGATGGGTTTATTGATGGTTCTTTCCGATGTATAGACGGAAAAAAGTATAGTGGGTATGCTATAATAACCGGAGAAGGGTTTGAAAAAGTGGAAGCAGGCAGGTTACCAGGAAGTTGGTCCGCGCAAACGTGTGAATTGTATGCATTACTGAGGGCATTGGAACTATTGAAAGGGAAAGAAGGAACTGTGTATACGGACTCCAAGTATGCCTTTGGGGTGGTACGCACCTTTGGGAAAATCTGGAAAGAAAGAGGGATGATTACAACCAGAGGGAAAGAGTTGGCTCATGAACAGTTAATTGAGAAAGCTTTGGGAAGCACTAAAATTTCCAGAAAGAATAGCGGTGGTCCATGTAGCAGGCCACCAGAGAGCGATTTCGCTGGAAGCTAGAGGGAACAGGGCAGTCGATAGTGCCGCTAAGACAGCAGCGACAGAAGGAACGGTAAAAATGCTGTCTCTGATACCGTTGAGAGAGGGAATAGAGAAGATACCTGTATTCTCGCGGGAGGAGGAAGATAAAATGAATGAGTTGGGTGCCCGGCGCTCCCACGGACGGGAAGTGGTGGACGCGGACAAAAAAACAAATAATTACTAAAGGATTGATGAGGGATTTGATTAGACAACTACATTCGCAATCGCACTGGGGAGCTCAGGTCTGTGCGACACGATACTACGGACTTATGCCTGTAGAGGCATTTATACTTTAGCCAAGCAGGCGGTGTCTGGTTGTGTAGTGTGTCAGAAGGTGAATAAGAAGGTAATGAGAGCTGTCCCAGGGGGAGGACAACAATTGGCCATTAGACCCTTCCAGAGAAATCCAGGTAGACTTCACAGAATTACCAAAAGTACAGCAGTGGAAATATCTTCTAGTTATAGTGGTTCACTTCACCAGGTGGGTAGAGGCATTTCCCACGATAAATGCCACTGCCCAGGCAGTCACTAAGATATTGCTGGAACAAATCATCCCACGATATGGAGTAATTGAATCCATAGACTCAGATCGAGGAACACATTTTGCTTCCAAGGTGCACCTATTAATTTGTCGCGCCTTGGGAATAAACTGGAAGCTGCATACTCCATGGCACCCCCAGAGTTTCGGGGAGAGTGGAGCGGAATGAATGCCACTCTAAAAATACAGATAACTAAATTAAATGGAGGAGACGGGGTTACCCTGGACTAAATGTCTACCAAATTGCTCTATTGCGAATACGGACGGCACCATGAAAGGATATTGCGGTGTCTCCCTATGAAATGTTGTTTGGATTGCCTTATTTTGGGAAGGTGGAAGGCACACCAACCTTTGAGGGAGGTGATGTATTCTTGAGGAACTATTTACTGGCAGTGTCCCGTTCCCTTACAGAATTAAAAGCGAAAGGATTATTGGCTCAAAGCCCGCCACTTGACTTTCCAATACATGCTGTAAAGGCCGGCGACTGGGTACTGGTCAAAAATTGGAAGGAGGAGAAAACTCCAGCCCAGGTGGACTGGACCGTACCTAGTATTACTGACAACCGAGACAGCAATACGAACAAGAGAGAAAGGGTGGACCCACGCGATCCGGGTTAAAGGACCCGTCGATCCACCCGTTCCTGAGGAGGAGGAAACAGTGGACGGTGAAGCCGGGAAGTAAACCCCTAACAGTAATTCTAAAAAGAAAAGCATTGAATGTATAACTGACAGTATGAAAGGAGCAGTCGTGGTATTGTTTGCTTTGTATGTAATTGTTGTAAAAGGTATTAATTGTGATAAATTGTTATCATCCTATTCAATACAGGGGGGTATAATAACCAGATCATTACCTATCATTCCCATGTGAATAAAGCATGCCATGACCGAAAGAATAGAATCATTTGTAAAGAGGGGGAAAGGAGTATTTGATGGCAGGCAATAGGGGGTATATAGGGAAGTTTGGGGCCGTTACCTGCCCAAGGGGAAAGAGATGGGTTTGTGTACAGTTAGTTTTCCTTCTCAGATCATAAAAGGGGCAATAGATAAGACGAAGGAGGAAGTAGTGAAAGAGATTACTAAGGTAGTAGTCACTAAGCCTCCCCCTCCCCCACATACTCAGCCTCAAGTGCACCAGACACTGTACGAAGAAATCAAGAAGCAGATCGAAATCCCTGAAGGAGGAAAAAACCTGTTTGTGGACTTGGCCACCCGGATAGCTGGGACCCTGAATGTGACTAACTGTTGGGTCTGCGGAGGACCACTGATGAATTCACGCTGGCCGTGGAGAGGATCCATTGTTGAAATATGGGACTGATGGGGTGGAACCTGACAATTGGACAAGACCGAGATCCCCAGGTATGGGTCCTGACAGATGCTCCGGTCGGGACTGAGTGTATCGCTAGGCCCTGGGCAAAGGATGCTGTCCTAGTAGGCAGCAGCCCCTGCCAGCGCATCGTCACCAGTGGCCAAATCAGTCCCGAGTGTGGTGGCCAGAGGAGCCTAAATGGTATCTAACTAAGAAATATGGGAAAAACTGTGCTATCCGGATGGAGATTGATGGAGTGGAATCAGCCGGACTATGGAACTGCACCGGGAATAACCCTTATCAGGGGATCCCAGTATTGCGAGATATATGGAACAAGGTTGCCTCTAGTGGACCGGCCCTGAAGGATTGTTATGGATATGCGGATACAAGGCATACTCGGTGTTACCGATGAATTGGAGTGGGACTTGTTTTATTGGACTGGTACAACCTGGATTCTTCCTGTTAAACCCCAAAGAAGGCCGGTCGTTAGGAACACCTGTATTTGATGACCTATATCAGAAAAAGAGGAAAATAGACATTGGAGAATGGGAAGATGATGAGTGGCCACCAGCAAGAATCATCTCATACTACGGACCAGCCACCTGGGCACAGGATGGATCCTGGGGCTACCGAACACCAGTATACATGTTAAACCGGATCATAAGGCTTCAGGCAGTACCGGAGGTAATTACCAACCAAACTGCGGGGGCGCTGGAGATGCTGGCAAAGCAGCAGACGCAGATGAGAGCAGCAATATACCAGAACAGGTTAGCCCTAGATTACCTCCTGGCAGAAGAAGGAGGGGTATGCGGGAAATTCAACCTCTCTAAATTGCTGTTTGAACATCGATGATAATGGACAGGCAGTGATGGACATATCAGAAGGGATCCGGAAGTTGGCACATGTCCCAATACAAAAGTGGAATTCGATTATGGGAACCCAATGGTGGGATTCTATCCTCGGAGGAACATGGTGGAGAACGGTGGGACTTGTGTTTCTATGTGCAGAGGCTGGACTGATCTTTATCCCCTGTTGTATCCCTTGTTTTAGGGAACTAATTACCAGAAGTATAAGTCAGATGCAGGCTGTAGTCATGCCTATGGGAGAGAAAGGGGAAATACAGAAAATAATGATAATGCGGCCAGGGGAAGTTTATGATTTACAGGAGGAGAAGGTTAGGACGATGTTACGTCAGTTCGAATTGAAGGAACTTAAAATGAGGGTTTTAATCAGTGTATGCGTAGCAAAAGAAAAATGGGAGGATTGTGAGGAATAAAGTGATTAAACCCTATTAAAGAAAGGAGTTTTAAAGAGAATTCAAACAGAGAGGGGCTGGAGAGAGGATTCTGACAGCAGTGTCTGAAGGTTGCCAGTTGCCAGACCCATCCTTGAGGCCTTGAGTTAGAAGAGATTCATTGTGTAGCTAGAGAAGGGGGTGGTGTAGAGAGATCCCTATCAGTGGAAAGGAGTGATAGATGGGACCCCTGTCACTATAGCTTAGCTTTAGTGCTGATATAGGAAAACTGAGAGGGTTCACTAGGAGGTGAGTAAAACTGGGCCAGGTCATGAGCAATTGAGCATGCTTAATAGAAAAAATGAATATTACAACACACCCCTGGTCAAGAAATTGCTCATTACCATGAACATGTTTGAACATGCGATGTATGATATGGGAGGTGCGAGGGGATGTACGGTGGGTTGTACCTACAGATTGTGCACCTCCGACCCTGATTGGAGAAAGGTCCGGAGGGGGGATTGAATGTAAGATTTTGTGTATAAAGGGGGATGATCTCTCTGGCTTCGGGGGTGTCTCGAGTTGGAGAGGCACCCGGTCTGCAGACTCGTAAAATAAAGAAATCTCTTGCTTCCAGGATTTAGTCTTTGAGTATTAATTGTGAGCATAAAGGGTATCTCACATAATCAAAATTAAAAATCATTCCAAATATTAATATTTAATAAAAAGCATTGACTGCTTCAATGCAAGTGGCTGAAACGCATTGAACAAAAATGGAACCCAACAGAATCTCCAGCTGTTAATCACAAAGTTATTTGGTTTCTTCGTATTATTTAACACGGCGACAGTTCCCAGAAAGTTACCCTCAATCAGGAATCCAATTAAAATTGAAATCAAGTAAAGATATCAGTTGCAAATTATTTGCACTGTTAATAATTGTTCTTTTGTGAGCAATCTCTTCATTCAAGAAGAAAATAGAAGAATAGAAAACACCTAGGCGAGGGAATATCCATGGAAAGAAAAACAGAGGTGACATTTTAAATAGCTCTCATTAGAACTCGGAAAAGCATATTTCACAGCTGCAGTCAAACCTGCTGAATGTTTTCAACGTGTCCAGTATTAATTTCCCTCCACAGATATCGTTGAAATAAACCTGCAGTGTCAGATAGCATGGTGCTACTGATGAAAAGGCACCTGGTAGTGATGTTATTTTGCAACATATACGATTAGTAGGTCAAACACAATAATACGACATTCATTCAGTAAACTTCCAAAGAGAATGTGCAGGAAAGAACTGCAGGTGCTGGACAAAATGCTGGACGAAACCGACACAAAAAGCTGGAGTAACTCAGCGGGACAGGCAGCATCTCTGGAGAGAAGGAATGGGTGATGTGTCGGGTCGAGACCCTTCTTCACATTGGTTAGGGATAAGGGAAATGAGAGGTAAAGACGATGATGTGGAGAGATAAAGAGCAATGAATGAAAGATATGCAAAAACGTAACGATGATAAAGTGGCTATTTTAAGCTGTTTGTAGGGTGAAAACGAGAAGCTCGTGTGACTTGGGCAGGGGAGGGATAGAGAGAGAGGGAATGTCGTGCTGCCTGAAGTGAGAGAAATCAATATTCATACCAATGGGCTGCAAGCTGCCCAAGCAAAATATGAGATGCTGTTCCTCCAATTTGCGTTTAGCCTCACTCTGACAATGGAGGAGACCTAGGACAGAAAGGACTGTGTAGGAATGGGAAGGAGAATTAAAGTGTCCAGCAACCGGGAGATCAGGTAGGTTCAGGTGGGCTGAGCGAAGGTGTTCCCCAAAAAAAAACCTAGTCTACGTTAGGTATTGCTGATGTATACGAGTCCACATCTTGAACAATGGATACAGTAGATGATGTTGGAGGAGGCGCAAGTGAACCACCTGAAGAGACTGTCGTGGTCCCTGCATAGAGTCGAGGGAGGAGGTATAGGGAAAGGTGTTGCATCTTCTGCGTTTGCAGGAGAACGTACCTGGAGGGGGTGGTTTTGGGTGGGAAGAGATGATTAACCAGGGAGTTTTGGGGGGTGGGGGGGGTGGAACAGTCTCTGTGGAAGACGGAAAGGGGTGAAGATGGGAAAATGTGGCTAGTGGTATAATCCCATTGGATGTGGCAGAAATTTTGGAGGATTATGTGTTGCATGCAATGGCTGATTGGGTGGAAGATAAAGACTGGGAGGACTCTGCCTCTGTTGTGACTAGGGGAAGTGGAGCAAGGGCGGAGATGTGGGGTCTGGCTCAGCACCATGCCCACAACCTCCACGATGCAGATTCCCACACCACGTGGTCTGACTCTGCTGAGTCCTACTGCTCCGACCCTACTACAGGGAACCTCAGTGGTGATGAGTCTTCCCCCTCTTTTAATCAGGTTACCCGGACCACACCCCACCCCACACCCCACCCACACGATAGTCCTCACACCCCCCCTCTCTGAACACCCACCATCCCCATCCACCAGATGTCGCCTCGCCCTCTGTCCACTCCCCAGCCCTCCTCAGACCACAACGCCCACCTTTGTCATCCACATACCTCGACTCCATCCGATCCCTCATGGTCCAATCTCTCACAACCTCTGTCCAAGATACCTCACATGCCTTGTGACTCTTATACATCGGCGAGACCAAATGTAGACTGGGCAATTGTTTTGAAAAACACCTTTGCTCAGCCAGCCTGAACCTACCTGATTTCACGGTTCCTGGACACTTTAATTCTCCTCCTCATTCCTACGCAGACCTTTCTGTCCTAGGTCTCCTCCATTGTCAGACTGAGGCGAAACAGAAATTGGAGGAACAGCATCTCATATTTTGCTTGGGCAGCTTGCAGCCCAGTGGTATGAATATTGATTTATCTCACTTCAGGTAGCCCTGGCATCTCTCTATCTCTCTCTCTTTATTCCTCCCCCACCCAAGTCGCAATAGTTTCTCATTTTTACCCTACAAACAACTAACAATGGCCTGCTTCCTTTATCATTGTTACTTTTTTGTATCTCTTTTATTCATTATTCTCTATCTCTCCACATCATCTCTCTATATCTCTCGTTTCCCTTATCCCTAACCAGTCTGAAATAGGGTCTCAACCCGAAACCTCACCCATTTCTTCTCTCCAGAGATGCTGACTGTCCTGCTGAGTTACTCCAGCTTTTTTAGAAACATAGAAATTAGGTGCAGGAGCAGGCCATTCGGCCCTTCGAGCCTGCACCGCCATTCAATATGATCATGGCTGATCATCCAACTCAGTATCCTGTACCTGCCTTCTCTCCATACCCCCTGATCCCGTCAGCCACAAGGGCCACATCCAACTCACTCTTAAATATGGCCAACGAACTGGCCTCAACTACCTTCTGTGGCAGGGAATTCCACAGATTCACCACTCTCTGTGTGAAAAACGATTTTCTCATCTCGGTCCTAAAAGACTTCCCCCTTATCCTTAAACTGTGACCCCTTGTCCTGGAGTTCCCCAACATCGGGAACAATGTTCCTGCATCTGGCCTGTCCAACCGCTTAAGAATTTTATAAGTCTCTATGAGATCACCCCTCAATCTTCTAAATTCCAGTGAGTACAAGCCGAGTCTATCCAGTCTTTCTTCATATGGAAGTCATGCCATCCCAGGAATCAGTCTGGTGAACCTTCTCTGTACTCCCTCTATGGCAAGAATGTCTTTCCTCAGATTAGGAGACCAAAACTGTACGCAATACTCCAGGCGTGGCCATATGTACCAAGACCCTGTACAACTGCAGTAGAACCTCCCTGCTCATGTACTCAAATCATTTTGCTATGAATGCCAACATACCATTCGCTCTCTTCACAGCCTGCTGCACCTGCATGCCTACTTTCAATGACTGGTGTACCATGACACCCAGGTCTTGCTGCATCTCCCCTTTTCCTAATCGGTCACCATTCAAATAATAGTCTACCTTCCTGTTTTTGCCACCAAAGTGGATAACCTCACATTTATCCACATTATACTGCATCTGCCATACATTTGCCCACTCACCCAGTCTATCCAAGTCAACCCGCAGCCTCCTAGCATCCTCCTCACAGCTAACACTGCCCCCCAGCTTCGTGTCATCCGCAAACTTCGAGATGTTGCATTTAATTCCCTCGTCCAAATCATTAATGTATATTGTAAATAGCTGGGGTCCCAGCACTGAGCCTTGCGGCACCCCACTCGTCTCTGTCTGCCATCGTGAAAAGGACCCGTTCACTCCTACTCTTTGCTTCCTGTCTGCCAGCCAGTTCTCTATCCACATCAATACTGAACCACCAATACCGTGTGCTTTAAGTTTGTATACCAATCTCTTGTGTGGGACCTTGTCGAAAGCCTTCTGAAAGTCCAGATACAACACATCCACTGCTTCTCCCTTATCCACTCTACTAGTTACATCCTCAAAAATTCAATAAGATTCGTCAGACATGATTTACCCTTCGTAAATCCATGCTGACTTTGTCCAATGATTTCACCACTTTCCAAATGCGCTGCTATCCCATCTTTAATAATTGACTCTAGCAGTTTCCCCACTACCGATGTTAGACTAACTGGTCTGTAATTACCCATATTTTCTCTCCCTCCCTTTTTAAAAAGTGGGGTAACATTAGCTACCCTCCAATCCTCAGGAACTACTCCAGAATCTAAAGAGTTTTGAAAAATTATCACTAAGGCATCTGCTATTTCTGGTGCTACTTCCTTAAGTACCCTGGGATGCAGCCTATCTGGCCCTGGGGATTTAACAGCCTTTAATCCATTCAATTTACCCAACGCCACTTTCCGGCTAACCTGGATTACACTCATTTCCTCCATCTCATTTTACCCGCGGTCCCCTGCTATTCCCGGCAAATTATTTATGTCTTCCTTAGTGAAGACAGAACCAAAGTAGTTATTCAATTGGTCTGCCATGTCCTTGTTCCCCATGATCAATTCACCCGTTTCTGACTGCAAGGGACCTACATTTGTTTTAACTAATCTTTTGCGCTTCACATATCGATAAAAACTTTTGCAGTCAGTTTTTATGTTTCCTGCCAGTTTTCTTTCATACTCCATTTTCCCTTTCCTAATTAAGCCCTTTGTCCTCCTCTGTTGGTCTATCTTCCCCAAGAGAATGATGTTAGTAAAGATACACAACTTAATGGTACAGTTCTCTTAAGAAATTACTTACTCCCAGTATTGCTCACTTGGTCCATGGCGAGGAATGTAGACTTCTGATCCATTTGCGCAAGTTTCATTGTTTGTGTTCAGCCATGTTGTATTAACAATCTCAAAATATTCACCATCCAGGGTGAGATTGCAGAGCAGATCTAGAAAATGTGGAATTTAGTTTAGATGCCCATCTTGATGGGAAATTTAAAGATTTCTTTGTATATGTACCACGTGGGGCGATCACACTTCGATCCAGTTCAAGTGAGTTTATTGTCATGTGTCCCTGATAGGACAATGAAATTCTTGCTTTACTTCAGCACAACAGAACATAGTAGGCATTGACCACAAAACAGATCAGTGTGTCCATATACCATTATATAAATATATACACCCGTGAATAAATAAACTGATAAAGTGCAAAGAACAGATGGAGGGTTATTAATGTTCAGAATTTTGTCCAAGCCGGGTTTAATAGCCTGATGGCTGTGTGGAAGTAGCTATTCCTGAACCTGGTCGTTGCAGTCTTCAGGCTCCTGTACCTTCTACCTGAAAGTAGCGGGGAGATGAGTGTGTGGCCAGGGTGGTGTGGGTCTTTGATGATACTGCCAGCCTTTTTGAGGCAGCAACTGCGATAAATCTGCTCGATGGAAGGAAGGTCAGAGCCGATGATGGACTGGGCAGTGCTTATTACTTTTTGTAGTCTTTTCCTCTCCAGGGCGTTCAAGTTGCCAAACCAAGCCACGATGCAACCGGTCAGCGTGCTCTCTACTGTGCACCTGTAGAAGTTAGAGAGAGTCCTCCTTGACAAACCGACTCTCCGTAATCTTCTCAGGAAGTAGAGGCGCTGATGTGCGCTTTGGACAATGAAGAAAGCTTTTGGCTGGCCCTTATCAGTCAGGGATCGAAGTATAGAAGTTGGATGTTAAGTCAAAGTCAAAAGAGTTTATTGTCATGTGTCCCTGACAGGACAATGACATTCTTTCTTTGCTTAGCACAACAGAACATCGTAGGCATTGACTACAAAACAGATCAGTGTGTCCATATACCATTATATACATAAATACACACATGAATGAATAAATTGATTAAGTGCAAATAACAGATAAAGGGGTATTAATGTTCAGAGTTTTGTCCGATCCAAGTTTAATAGCCTGATGGCTGTGGGGAAGTAGCTGTCCCTGAACCTGGTCGTTGCAGTCCTCAGGCTCCTGTACCTTCTACCCGAAGGTAGCAGGGAGATGAGTGTGTGGCCAGGGTGGTGTGGGTCCTTGATGATGCTGCCAGCCTTTTTGAGGCAGCGACTGTGTTAGATCCCCTCAACGGAAGGAAGGTCAGAGCCGATGATGGACTGGGCAATGTTTACTACTTTTTGTAGTCTTTTCCTCTCCAGGGCTCTCAAGTTGCCGAACCAAGCCACGATGCAACCGGTCAGCATGCTCTCTACTGTGCACCTGTAAAGGTTAGAGAGAGTCCTCCTTGACAGACCGACTCTCCGTAATCTTCTCAGGAAGTAGAGGGGCTGATGGGCTTTGTTAATAATTGCATCTGTGTTCTCGGACGAGGAAAGATCTTCAGAGATGTGCACGCCCAGGAATTTGAAGCTCTTGACCCTTTCAACCATCGATGTTATGCTACAGTTGTACATGACATTAGTGGGTCATACTTGAAATATTGTGTTCAGTTTAGTCACCTTGCTCTAGGAAAGATGCCATGAAACTGGAAGGGAGCGGAGAAGATTTACAAGGACGTTGCCAGAACTTGAGGACCTGAATATAGGGAGTGATTTGGCAGCGTAGGACTTTATTCCTTAGAGGTCAGGAGACTGAGGAGTGATAATATAGAAGTGTATTAAATCATGGGGGCAATAGATAGGGTGAATGCGCTGTCTTTTTCCAGTGAGAAATATTTAAAAGGAACCTGTGAGATGACATTTTCACACAGAGGGTGGTAGGTATATGGAACGAGTTCCCAGAGGAGGCATACAACGTGTACAGTAATAGCATTTAAAAGACATTTGGACAGGTACATGGATAGGAAAGGTTTAGAGATTTAAGCAAGGTAGAAGATGAAAATTGTCAAATCTGCAGATGTTGAGTTAAGGCAGAACCATATTGCAGGAATAGAAGTCAGTTATAAGCTTCAGCTTAAGACATTCACCTTTAGAGGGATACATATAGTGGTCAGAAAACTGTATCTCTGGCAGTACCGTAGATAACATTTTTGATCTTCTAAACTTTTTGTTGAGGTACCTAACCTCCCAGATTCCTTATGATATAGGAGTAGTCTAGTTGGCCCATTAACTCTATTACAGCTCTCAGAGCAGTCCCATTACTCCAGTTTGTTTCCCTTTAACCTATTTTCTCTCTGGTCCATTAATAACTACCCGCCTAGAGCAATGAGTGGTTTTCCTAGAAGCCACCACCTACATTACGGACATTTTTATAATTGCTAACTAAACAACCAACAAATATTTTGGATTTGGGATGCAATCAGAGCACCTGGGGGCAAAATTCATACAGTGAAAAAGTCATGGAGTCATACTGCGTGGAAACAGACCATTCAGCCCAAATTGCCCACACCGACCAACATGTCCCAGCTACAACGAGTCCAACCTGCCTGCGTTTTGCCCCGTATCTCTCTAAACCCACCCTATACATGTACCTGTGTAAATGTTTCCTAAATATTGCGATAGTTCCTGCCTCAACTACCTCCTCTGGTAGCTTGTTCCATACACCCAACGCTCCTTGTATGAAAATGTTACCCCTCAGATTCCTATTAAATCTTTTCCCCTTCACTTTAAAACTATGTGCTCTGGTCCTTGATTCCCCTTGTCTGGGCAAGAGACTCTGAGCACCTATCTGATCTATTCCTCTTGATTTTATACACTTCTACAAGATCACCCTTCATCCTCCTGCGCCCCATGGAATAGATTCCCAGCCTACTTAACCTCTCCCTGTAGCTCAGACCCTTCAGTCCTGGCCACAACCACATTAATCTTCTCTGTACCTTTTCCAGCTTGACAACAGCATTCCTATAACACGGTGCCTATGATTGAACACAATCCTGTTTATATCAACGGGATGATGGTGGAAAGGGTCAAGAACTGCAATTCCTGGGAGTGCATATTTCAAAAGACCTTTCTTGGTCCCAGCACACTGATGCAATCATAAAGAAGGCACATAGAAACATAGAAACATAGAAATTAGGTGCAGGAGTAGGCCATTCAGCCCTTCGAGCCTGCACCGCCATTCAATATGATCATGGCTGATCATCCAACTCAGTATCCCGTACCTGCCTTCTCTCCATACCCTCTGATCCCCTTAGCCACAAGGGCCACATCCAACTCCCTCTTAAATATAGCCAATGAACTGGCCTCAACTACCCTCTGTGGCAGAGAGTTCCAGAGACTCACCACTCTCTGTGTGAAAAAAGTCTTTCTCATCTCGGTCTTAAGCACCTCTACTTCCTGAGAAGATTACGGAGAGTCGGTATGTCAAGGAGAAGCCTCTCGAAGTTCTGGAAGGTGCACAGTAGAGAGCATACTGACTGGTTGCATCCTGACTTGGTTCAGTAACTTGAACGTCCAGGGGCAGGAAAAGATTGCAGAAAGTTGTGACCACTACCCAGTCCATCATCAGATCGGACCTCCCCACTATTGCAGGGATCTATTGCAATCGCTGCCTCAAAAAGGCTGCCAACATCATCAAAGACCCACACCATCCTGGCCACACACTCATCTCTCCGTTGCCATTAGGTAGAAGGCACAGGAACTTGAAATCTGGAACATCCCACTCGAAATCTGTGCTCCCCCACAGCCATCAGGCTATTAAATTCGCCATCAAACAAACTCTGAACAATAACAGCCTATTGAACTTTATCTGTTTATTTATTATATATATATTATTACTGTATTATGTTTACATATTCTGTTGTGCTGCAGCAAAAAAAAATGTCATTATCCCATCTGGGACACATGACAATAAAACTCTCTCTCTTTCTCTCTCTCTCTCTCCCTAAATACGGTCTCACCAACGTCTTATACAACTGCAACATGACCTCCTGACATCTATACTCAATACTCTGGCTGATGAAGGGCAATGTGACAACAGCCTTTTTGACCAGCCTATCTGCCTGCAACTCCACATTCAAGGAACTATATACATGCCCTCCTAGATCCCTCTGCTACATAACACTCCCCAGAGCTCCACCATTCACTGTGTAGGTTCTGCCCATGTTAACTTCCCAAAATGCAACATCTCTTTCCCTGTATTAAAAAATACCATCAACCATTCCTCAGCCCACCTGGCCAATCGATCAAGATCCTGCTGCAATATTTTCACAACCATCTTCACTATCTGTAATACTACCCACAGTAATGGACCAGGCACACCACTAGTCACAGCCCTCCAGTCCGAGGCGCAACCTTCCACCATCACCCTTCCATGAAGTCAATTTTCTATCCATTCAGCTATTGCTCCTTACATCCCATGCAATCTAACGATCCAGAGCAGCCTACCGTGTGGAACCTTGTCAAATGCTTTACTGAAATCCATGTATACAACATCTACATCAACCTTTTTGGTCACATCTTGAAAAACTCAAACTCGTGAGACACAACCTCTCATATGATCCGGAAGTGGCGGCGCTGCCCAAGCAGCTGTAGCACACCAACAATCCGTCTGTCTTTTCTTTTTTTTTGTTTCTTTTTGTCCTGTTGTTTAGTTTATTTCTTTTATTTTAGTTGTGTATGTGTGGGGGGGGGGTGGGAGAACTGGGACCGACCTCGAGGCTCCGAGATAAATCAGAGCCATGACTTACCATGGCTGGCCGACTTCGGGGCTGTGGTGGCGTTGCGGCGGGCCCAGTGGACGACAACGTCGGGAGCTCGCAGGTCCCAGGTTGGTGACTGGTTTTATGGAGCTCCTGCAACAACAGCTTTGTCCGCTGGACTGGAGGGTGGCAGCTTCGGCCGGCCCGCAGAGTTTGAACCAGCTCGTTTGCCTGGATCGCCTCAATGCAGAGGGAGACGAGGAGGGAAGAGACAAGGACTTTAAGACTTTTGCCTTCCATCACAGTGAGGAGAGACTTGGTAGACTCACTGTGGTGGATGTTAAACTGTGTTAAATCTGTGTTTTGTTATTTTATTCTATGTTATGACTGCAAGGTATACAATTTCGTTCAGACTGAAATGTCTGAATGACAATAAAGGATACTTTATACTTTATGTACAAAACCCATGCTGACTGTCCCTAATCTTCCCTTGTCAAAGTCAAAGTCAAAAGAGTTCAAAGTCAAAGAGTTTATTGTCATGTGTCCCTGACAGGACAATGAAATTCTTTCTTTGCATAGCACAACAGAACATAGTAGGCATTGACTACAATTATATATGTGAATACACACATGACTGAATAAATTGTTAAAGTGCAAATAACAGATGGAGGGTTATTAATGTTCAGAGTTTTGTTTGAGCTAAGTTTAATAGCCTGATGGCTGTGGGGAAGTAGCTGTTCCTGAACCGGGTCGTTGCAGTCCTCAGACTCCTGTACCTTCTACCTGAAGGTAGCAGGGAGATGAGTGTGTGGCCAGGGTGGTGTGGGTCCTTGATGATGCTGCCAGCCTTTTTGAGGCTAGGACTGTGATAGATCCCCTCGATGGAAGGAAGGTCAGAGCCGATGATGGATTGGGCAATGTTTACCAAGCCACGATGCAACCGGTCAGCAAGCTCTCTACTGTGCACCTGCAGAGGTTAGAGAGAGTGCTCCTTGACAGACCGACTCTCCGTAATCTTCTCAGGAAGTAGAGGCTCTGATGAGTTTTCTTAATAATTGCATCTGTGTTCTCGGACCAGGAAAGATCTTCACAGATGTGCACGCCCAGGAATTTGAAGCTCTTGACCCTTTCAACCATCGACCTGTTGATATAAACAGGACTGTGGGTCCCCATCCTACCCCTTCCAAAGTCCACAATCAGTTCCTTGATTTTGCTGGTGTTGAGGGCCAGGTTATTGTGCTAGCACCATATGGACAGTCACTCGATCTCTCTTCTGTACTCCGACTCATCCCCATCAGTGATATGTCCCACAACAGTGGTGACGTCAGCGAACCTGATGTTAGAGTTCGCACTATGACCGGCTACGCAGTCATAAGTATAGAGTGAGTACAGCAGGGGGCTGAGCACGCACCCTTGAGGTGCTCCCGTGCTGATTGTTATCGAGTCTGACACATTTCCACCAATACGAACAGACTCTGGTCTGTGAATGAGGAAGTCGAGGATCCAATTGCAGAGGGATGCGCAGAGACCCAGTTCTGCGAGTTTGGTAACCAGCTTGGAGGGGATGATTGTGTTAAATGCCGAGCTGTAATCGCTGAATAACAGCCTGACATATGAGTTTTTGTTGGCCAAGTGGTCCAGAGCGGAGTGGAGGGCCAGCGAGATTGCATCCACCGTTGATCTTGTCTATCTAAATGCATGCATATTGTATCCCTCAGAATACTCTCTAGTAACTTTCCAACTACAGATGTTAAGCTCACAGGACTATAATTCCCAGCATTTGTCCTGCAGCCCTTCTGGAATAGATGCACAACATTTGCCACCCAGCACCTCTCCTGTATTTAATGCCTCGTAAATTTCAACCAGGGCCCCGCAATTTCCTCTCTAGTTTCCCACAATGTCCTCGGATACATCTGATCAGGCCCTGGAGATTTGTCTATGATAATGTCAAGGGATATGGGGAGAAGGCAGGCACGGGTTATTGATAGCGGACGATCAGCCATGATCACAATGAATGGCGGTGCTGGCTCGAAGGGCCGAATGGCCTCCTGCACCTATTTTCTATGTTTCTATGTTTCTATAATACACGGTACAATCTTCAGCACCTCTTCAACCGTAATACTGACATATGGTCACAGGGAGAATGTGCAAATTCTACAAGGACTCTGAGGTCAGAATAAAACTTGGTCCACAGCAGTATGTGGACAGTTGTTGCTATTAAACCTTATTCAATGCTAATTTGAATACAAGTAAATGAAGTTGGCTGCAAAGATCTGACCGATGCAATGTTGTTTTCTTGAAGATAGACACACAAAGCTGGAGTAACTCAGTGGGGACAAGCAGCATCTCTGGAGAAAAAGAACAGGTGACGATTCAGGTCGAGACCCTTCTTCAGACTGGTTAGGGATAAGGAAAATGAGAGATATAGATATGGCATCCGGTTAGCGCCGTCAGCGATGGCAGCCTCACCTACAGTATCTGTCTTTTCAACTTTGTTGTTATTTTTAGTGTGTTTTAAAAAGTATGTGTTAATGTTCTTTGGTTTGTTTTATGTGGGGGGGGGGGGTCAGGGGAAATTTTTTTTCAATCTCTTATCTTGCTGGAGATGTGATTTTTTTTCCCGGATCATATCTCTGGTCGCTCTGCGGCTCAACATCAGGGAGCTAGTGGCCTTGCTCGAGACTGACTTTGAGCCCCATCGTGGGGCTGTGGACCTACTATCGGAGCCTGCGATCCTTTGCCCGGGATCGGCGCTCCAACAGCAGCCTGCGGATTTCAACTTAGAGGAGCTTGAAGTCTCGGGTAGAGACTGATGTCGGGAAGCTCCAGACCGCAGGAGGTTCGACCAGCCCGACTCGGGAATCCGATGGCCCGGTGCGGGGAGCTGAGATCCCCCCGATGCGGGCGCTTGATCGCCCCGAAGCAGAGGGTACGACTCCCGGTTGCGGGAGTCAAGATCGTCCTGACAACGGAAGGTTCGAGTGCCCCGGCCGCGGGAGAATAAAGAAGGGAAGAAGATCTAACTTTTTTTTTGTCTTCCATCACAGTGAGGAATATGGGGAAGTCGCTGTGGTGGATGCTCTTGTTAAAACTTTATTTGGGTGTCTTGTTGTTCTTTGTTGGTATGACTGAATGGCAATCTGAATTTAACTGAGGGTACACAAAAAGCTGGAGAAACTCAGCGGGTGCAGCAGCATCTAAGGAGCGAAGGAGATAGGCGACGTTTCGGGTCGAGACCCTTCTTCAGACTGGTCAGGGATCAGGGAAACGAGAGATATAGACGGTGATGTGGAGAGATAAGGAACAATGAGTGAAAGATATGCAAAAAAGTAACGGTGATAAAGGGAACAAGCCATTGTAAGCTGTTTGTGGTGTGAAAATGAGAAGCTGGTGCGACTGGGGTGGGGGAGGGAGATAGAGATAGAGGGAATGTCAGGGCCCAAGGGCTGAGGGAGAGGTGGGAAGGGGAGGAGACAGCAAGGGTTAACAGAATTGAGAAAAATTCAATATTCAAGCCCAAAGGATGCAGACTCCCCAAGCGGAATATGAGGTGCTGTTCCTCCAGCTTGCGGTGTGTTGCTCACTCTGGCCGTGGGAGGAGGCCCAGGACCGAGAGGTCGGATGTGGAAATGGGAGGGGGAGTTGAAGTGCTGAGCCACCGGGAGGTCAGGTTGGTTATTGCGGACCGAGCGGAGGTGTTCGGCGAAGCGATCGCCAAGCCTCCGCTTGGTCTCACACCGATATAGATCATTCTGGCATCTGGAAGCAGCGGATGCAGTAGATGAGGTTGGAGGAGGTGCAGGTGAACCTCTGTCGGACCTGGAAGGACTGCTTGGGTCCCTGAAAGGAGTGGAGGGGGAGGTGAAGGGACAAGTGTTGCATTTCCCTGCGGTTGCAAGGGAAAGTGCCCGGGGGAAGAGTGTAGAGTGAGAGGGGAGGGAAGAATGGACAAGGGAGTTGCGGAGGGAGCGGTCTTTGCGGAAGGCAGAAAGGGGAGGAGATGGGAAGATGTGGCGGTTGGAGGGGTCACGTTGGAGGTGGCGAAACTGGCGGAGGACTATATGTTGCATTTGCCGGCTGGTGGGGTGAAAGGTGAGGACCAGGGGGACTCTGCCCTGTTTGCGAGTGGGGGAATGGGGAGCGAGGGCAGTGTTGCGGGGTATGGAGGAGACCCTGGTGCGAGCCTCATCAATAGTGGGGGAGGGGAATCCCCGTTCTCTGAAGAATGAGGCCATTTGTGATGACCTGGTGTGGAACACCTCATCCTGGGAGCAGATGCGGCGTAGACGGAGGAATTGGGAATAGGGAGTGGGAATTGGGAAGAGAGAGTGGGAATGCCGGTGTTACCTTAAATGAGATAAATTAATATTCATACCAATGGGCAGTAAGCTGCCCAAGCAAAATATTTTCTCAATTCTGTTAACCCCTGCTGTCTCCTCCCCTTCCCACCTCTCCCTCGGCCCTCGGGCCCTGGCATTCCCTCTATCTCTGTCTCCCTCCCCCACCCTAGTCGCACTAGCTTCTCATTTTCACACCACAAACAGCTTACAATGGCTTGTTCCCTTTATCATCGATACTTTTTTGCATACCTTTCATTCATTGTTCTTTATCTCCCCACATCACCGTCTATATCTCTCGTTTCCCTGATCCCTGACCAGTCTGAAGAAGGGTCTCGACCCGAAACGTCGCCTATCTCCTTTGCTCCTTAGATGCTGCTGCACCCGCTGAGTTTCTCCAGCTTTTTGTGTAACCCCCAAGCAAAATATGAGATGTTGTACCTCCAATTTGCATTTCGCCTCACTGGAGGAGACCTAGGACAGAAAGGTTTGAGGAGGAAAGGTAAGGAGAATTAAAGTGTCCAGCAACCAGGAGATCGGGTAGGTTCAGGCGGGCTGAGCGAAGGTGTTTTGTTGAATATGGCTGCAGTACATTCAGTGCCACTGGGGAGAGCCAAACACTTCATGGATTTCACTTTATGGAAAATACTATATTCTTTTACTGAGTATCAAAAATAATTTATTTGCCTTTCACATGGAAATTGTGAAATACATGGATTGCAGGGAATGTGAAATCAGCTTAGCTTTGAATAAAATGCCCGAGAAAGATGTAACCACCAGAATTTCAAATATATACTCTTGAACCCTAACACCAGTCAGATGGCAAAGGTATGATTTAACAACTCTGAGGCCATCTATTTCCAACTTCAACCTATTCTTCTCCTAATAACAAACTCACAAGTCACTAAAGATTCATCTAAAAAAAGGCAGGAGGTAAGGATTCATTCTGCTGCTAAAATTTTGATTTTCTACACGTAATAACAGTGTGTCGGTTGGATCACGGGGGACAACTTAGTTGACTTGGTCTCAAGTTGGTGCTGAATGAGGTTTAATAGCAACAACTATCAATCAACCTACTTCCAGCTTGCGTATGCTGCACACTGGTAGATTACTTAACCTGTAGAGTAGCATTAACAATATTCAAAAATAGTAAGATTAAACGAGAACTTACCAAGTTTGAAGGTTGATCTGTATTTTACGAGGAGTCGCGGTGAGGGATTTCGTGAAGACCCCGCCAGCACGCATGCCCGGCATCCTTCAAAGCAGCGGTGTGGAATCACAGAACCAAACCATGACTAAAAAATAGTAAGATGAAAACGTAGAACTACCTGGTTGACCTTATGATAGAGGGTGGGAGCGGTGGGCAACGAAATCCCTCACCGCGACTCCTCGTAAAATACAGATCAACCTTCAAACTTGGTAAGTTCTCGTTTAATCTTACTATTTTACTTCGGAGTCACGTGAGTGACCGTGAAGATTTCAAAGCTCTGTGATTTCACGCCCCTGGACAACGTCCACCATGCTTATCACACTGCCGCCAGTCTGATGGAGGAAGGCTGTTAATGGAGTTCAGTCGAAACTGGCTGAAAAATCAACACAATTTATTAATCAAATAAACAACAACAAACCCTAAATCGGGGCCAGACATTTACTGAGCGGTTACCCAGGATAGCTTCTGCGAATGTCGCAGGGGCGGCCAGAGGCTTGTTATAGAACCGTTGAAAGGTTGTTCCCCACTGGCCCAACCCGCGGTGGCGAGAATGTGGTCCATGGGCACCTCCATGGCTCTCGCTGCAGCCCTGGTGGAATGAGACTTAAAAATGTTGTAGCAACTCCTGCTGCACCCAGCACCACCCTGAGCCACCTGGCGATCGTCTGTGTAGTCACCCGATGATGCGGAGGTTTTATGACTGATGAGGAGCCCCTGTTCCTTCATCCTGATAACTCCAGTAACTCGGATGTAGTGGTGGAGATGGGTGACTATGCAGAGTGTGGCATCTACAGGGTACGCCCGAAATTCCAGCTGCAGCCCATGCGCCCCTGGCCTGTGCTGTTTTAATAATTCATTAACAAAGAATTTTATTTGACCAGGGTTGGCCACCATGCTGTCCAGTCGCAGTTTTTTGTAACGTCTGGACTCGTTGGGCTGTCGTCAGTGCCATGAGCATCACCACCTTAAGGGTGAGCTGTTTCAATGGTAGCTCATCTATTGGAGCCCAGCTCCTCAGTAGGGTCAGCACGATCCCCACATCCCCACGTTACTGTATATCTGGGTCGTGGAGGGTTGGTATTGAATACTCCCCTCATTAGTTTAGACACCAGGTGGTGGGAGCTGATACCTATATCCAGGTATGAATACAGCGTACTCCTGTTGCTGTTGATGGCACTGTAGCTGAGGCCAGCATCAAAATGGAGGCCTGCTAGAAACTCCAACACATCCGGTATTGTTGCCGAGTTGGAGGACTTGTTGTTCCGGGCACAGAAAACCTCCCACTTTCTGATTTGAGTGAGGTATTGTTTCCGGGTTGATTCCCGGCACGATGCCGCAATAAGGTTCATGGCTCTTGACGAGATGCCTGCCCGGATGAGCGGTATTTTCAGAACCTGCAAGCTAACAAGTTTAAATGACCATGGCAAGGATGACTGACCCCCCCGTAATGGAGTGAGTAATCAATTTGGGATGTTTCCCAATCGCCATCCATGGTTGTTTTAAATTTCTACAACCATCGGGTACCATGGTTGCGTAGGCCAGTCAGGAATGATCAATATGCCAGTTGCAGAGTCTAGTTTAATTTTTCTGCAATACCCGACTGGTGAGGCAGCATGGGGGAAACGCGTAGCAACCCATTTCCCCCAATGGATAAAACGCATCCAATGCTATTACCCCAGGGTCTGGTTCCCACAACACATACGTTGGTATTCGATGGTTCAGCCTGGACGCAAATAGGTCAATATCTGGTGTCCCCAAATTGAGCCATATCTCTAAAATTTGGGGGTTCAACATCCACTCAATGTTGTCATTGAAGATACGTGACCTGGTGTCCGCCACTGAATTAAGCTTCCCAGGCAAATAGGTCGCAGTAATCCAAATATTTATTTCAATGCACCAGTGCCAAATTGTATTAGCCAATTCATTGCAAACTAGCGACCTGATACTACCCATATGATTGATGTAAGCCACTACTGTAGCATTATCTATTCGAAAGCGGACATGTAATCCCATGAATTAGTACAGTAAGCCCGCAGTCCATGAAATGCCCCCCCAGCATTTCTATATAGTTTATCCCATGTGACTCCAGGAATGTAGACTCATGAGAGTTCCATCTGCCACCACAACTGGACATCGTACCAGTTGCTCCCCAGCCTGGTACACTTGCGCCAGTTAGTAGCACAACATCAGGGTTGCTCCCTATAATAGGTCAATGACATTCTTTAATATTATCTACCCACCATTATAGCTCATTTCTAGCTTCCGGTGGTAACCGAAGTGGCCGATCAAAGCAGCCAGCATTTGTTTTTTTAATGCTGTGATTTGTGACCTTTGTGAATTTCGGTAGTGTAGCGGTCCGAATCGTGCAGCTGGGAATGTAGTTACCAATTTAGAGTTACCAATACCAATAACTTTTGCTGTTTGCCGCATGGTCGATACCCTGGCGCAAGCAAGATTGTGGCACTCTTCTAATATAGCAGTAGCTTTATTAGTGGGGATGATAAACTTCATTAAATTGGTGTCTAAGGTGAACACCAAATCCATAACCCGTACCGGGTGCAGTTTTGATTTGTCTGGATGGATTACAACCCCAGCTTCTCAAGGAGCCTTGGTTGCAGCCACTCCTTGAATTGCCAATTGGAGGGTCTGCCCACTATAAGGATTTCATCCAATATGCCATCACTATAAATCTTGTTGTCGGAGAAGAGCCAATACAGGTAAATACCAATTTGGTAAACAGCCTAGGGCTGTGATGGTTCCATTAGGCAATGCACCCTTCCAGACAACTTCAGAATTCCCTGTGAGCCTCAGCGATGGGCACCGTATAGCATGCTTCTTTCAAATCGATACATGCCATAAAGTACCCTGAGTAAAGCATCTGCCTAGCTGTTCCAAAAGTATCCATTTTGACATGGGTATATTGTACAAAAGTGTTCAACTCAGCTAAATCGATTATAATCCGACATCCCCCTTCTTTTTTACTGCTGGTGAACATATTAGACTCTAACTCAATAGGTCCATGCTTGGTTATGCCAATTACCACGTTCCCTGCTCGCCATATAATTTCAGCATGCCCTGCCTCCACCTCTTTTTGGGATAGAGTAAATTCCTACGAGGCGAATGCTGGGTATGGGAATCTATACCTCCAACGAATTATATACCCTTGAACACTTTGTAAAATAAACTCATCTGTGGTGACAGTTTTCCCATATGTCCAAGGCCGCCCGCAATCGCCCACCTATTCGTGCAGGAGGGATACTACGGCGTGAGAGGAGCCAGACCCCCTTACCTCCATAGTGAACGGCGGTTCCATACATACGGTGCTTCGGGTGGACGTTATGGAGGTTGACGGGCCGGCGGCCGCATTTCCCATGCAGGCCGCTGTTGGCCTTGCCCTAAAAGGTCGTTGTATTTGTTGAGATGGAGGTAGGTAGGATCTTTGTGCCCTATCCGGCAGCCTTGGTTCACAGGTTGTATTAGGCTGTTGCCGGTGATATGGGTGAACTCTGGCCGATGGAGTTTCATGAGGCCCACTGTTTTGGCCTCCTTTGTCCAGTCCCTTCACCTGTTTGGACAGGTCTCAAATCCTGTTTGGAGGGGTCTTCACGAAGTCACTCACGTGACTCCGAAGTAAAATCAATTATTACCAATTACTACATATTACCAAAAAGGAATGTTGTAGATAGGTTGCAATGTTTTGAGGTTTAAGCATTTAGAAAATATGTAGCAACCATGGAATGCACTGGAATAAGAAAGTGATGAAAATATTTTTGTGCAAAGATATGCGAATAAAAGAAAAGAATGAGACATAAATACAAATAAATGATCGACAGATACAGCTTAAGGGCAGCAAATCTACCAAAGGAACGGAAGGGAAGGATTTGGAGAATTGATGATAAAAAGACAGAGGTTCAGAGAAAAGGAGTCACCATGTTTTGTTCTCCCTCTTGACATTCGTGGAAAATAAATTTAATTGGTGTCACTGTTTTGCTTTTTGGTTCCCCATTAAAAGTATCATGAAGAGCATTTATTTTATTTAAACATTTCAGAAAGTTAATAATAAAGATACTTAAGAAGGTGCACCATCATAGTGAGATTAGTACTGTAGATAATGTCTATCCAAGCAAATCAGGTGTACAACTGAAGGAATATGACCACTGAAACTACTGTCAGCTTTTCCAGGATATTCAGATATTCAAAATGCTATATGATTAGTCGCTATCTATCTTTAACTCAACAGAAATTGACACAGTACCTCTGGATGTCTTGCTGCAGGTTTCATCCGCACCCCACCAGCTGAAGCAGTCTGACCACGGCAGCGGGGATTGGAAGGAAGCAAACATGTAGAACAGGCTGTAGGCGATGATGCAGCAGTAGGAAATGACACCAAATAGTTCAAAGAGAAGCATAGCAACACCCACACCTTAAAATATAACAGAGAAAAAGAGATGATTACAAACTAAATGCAATTTCTTTCAAGTTCTTTCAATGGTTTTTCATCCATCACTTGACTAGTTAGAGGAATATACTATCAAATTATTAATCAAGCAGCCAGATCTAGATAATTGACCTGAAGACACGAGGCCAAATCTAAACACAGCAGCAATAGTAATCTGGAGAGAAAAAAAAAAGCCTCATTAAAGGGCCTGTCCCACTTAGGCAATGTTTTTGGTGACTAGGCTGTTTGCACATGGTCGCTGGGGTGATGCCTGTATGGTCGTGAGTAGTCTCCTCAAGTCACCTAAAGAGCCGTAAAGATTTTCTGGTCGCCACTGGATTTTGAAGTGTTCAAAACTTGTCGCCACTGGATTTTGAAGTGTTTGGACAATTCCGTTGTCGACTACCTACGTCAACCGGCGATGGGTACCGGCGACTGAATTGTATTCAGTTGCCGCCGACAGGGTCGTTGATTGTCATAGCTTGTCACGGGTGGACATAGGTGGACTTCGGTTGTCGCCTGTGTGGTCATAGGTGGACATCCTAAGTCTCGACGATTGGGTCGCCGGTTGTCGGTAGCTTGCCGCCGCTTGACATTGACTAGGTGGTAGGTTGTCGTAGGCACTGATGTGGGGGGGGGGGGGGGGGGGAGGGGTCCAGTCGCCACTTTTTCGGCAACCTGCTACGACTGTGACAGTCGCCGAAAAAAATTGCCTAAGTGGTACAGGCCCTTAACAGAGCAGATGAGACTACCAAAACATTGTAATAATCAAAAGATTCAGCTGAGTGCATGGCTAACATCTTAAATCCCACTCAACAAATGTCCTTTTGATTTCTGTGTGAGATGTGTACTCATAAGCAAATATGAACAGAGTCAACATAGGCATGAGGGAAGAAGATCACCTTGTTTAGATGTACTATCCCGGAGAGAAGATGACTGTCCAAGATTTCAGACATTCAATGAGATAGTCAAAAAAAAGTCGAACCTTTAATGGCATTAGCATTGTGATTGTAATAATGTACCAATACCATCACATGAAACACCCTCTGTCAATCACGTATCACGTTGTCAAGACTGTTGTGTAGTGAGTAAACATTAACCTTGTAGTATTGGCACGGCTTTCCACACTGCAACAGGCCCAAGGCTGGCAAACTGCCCAAAAGATGATTCCAAAAAAAACATTGGCATCCCAGTGAGTGCCAGCATGACTGTGTAAGGAATCAGGAATGCACCTGCAAAATATAATAAAAGAAAGCTGAAGTTAATCACAGTGTTGTTAAAATAACAAGGTTTATTCAGGGAATGTAGGTATTAATACGAGATAAATTAACAATCTTTTTATATTAACACAGGGCTTACATATTGCCAATCGCAGAATATTACAGTTTGCTAAGTTAGTCAGTCTGTGAAAACAAAATGAAAGTGTCATCGACATCCATTCACGTTCCTTGTTGCTTTACTCCTAGCATCCATTGGTAGTACATAAATCCAACAATGACTTATTAACATGATTGCGGCATTCACATTTCCGGTTTAGCACATACTGCCCACTATAAATCACAACTGAAGGGAGAGTTAGTAGCAGCAACTATAACTTGGTCAAGCAGTGTAGACAATAGGTGCAGGAGTAGGCCATTCGGCTCTTCGAGCCAGCACACCCATTCAATATGATCATGGCTGATCATCCACAATCAGTACCCCATTCCTGCCTTCTCACCATATCCGCTATCTTTAAGAGTCCTATCTAGCTCTGTCTTGAAAGTATCCAGAGAACCGGCCTCCACAGCCCTCTGACCGGCCTTCTTAACAAGAGGAATCGAGTATAGGAGCAAAGAGGTCCTTCTGCAGTTGTATAGGGCCCTGGTGAGACCACACCTGGAGTATTGTGTGCAGGTTTGGTCCCCTAATTTGAGGAAGGACATTCTTGCTATCGAGGGAGTGCAGCATAGGTTTACAAGGTTAATTCCCGGGATGGCGGGACTTTTCATATGCTGAATGGTCGTCTGGGCTTGTATACCCTGGAGTTTAGAAGGATGAGAGGGAATCTTATTGAAACATATAAGATTATTAAGGGTTTGGACATGCTAGAGGCAGGAAACATGTTCCCGATGTTGGCGGGGTCCAGAACCAGGGGCCACAGTTTAAGAATAAGAGGTAAGCCATTTAGAACGGAGACAAGGAAACACTTTTTCTCACAGAGTTGTGAGTCTGTGGAATTCTCTGCCTCGGAGTGCGGTGGAGGCTGGTTCTCTGGATACTTTCAAGAGAGAGCTAGATAGGTCTCTTAAAGATAGCGGAGTCAGGGGATATGGGGAGAAGGCAGAAACGGGGTACTGATTAGGGATGATCAGCCATGATCACATTGAATGGCGGTGCTGGCTCAAAGGGCCGAATGGCCTACTCCTGCACCTAATGTCTATTGTCTGAGGCAAGGAATTCCACAGACTCATAACTCTCAGTGTGAAAATGTGTTCCCTCTTCTCCGTTCTAAATGGATTACCCCTTATTCTTAAACTGTGGCCCCTGGTTCTCAACTCCCCCAACATCAGGAACATGTTTCCTGCCTCTAGCGTGCCTAAACCCTTAATAATCTTATATGTTATCTTATAGTGAAGATGTTTGTGAAAATTGCAGCAGGATGTTGATTGAATGGCCAGGTGGGTTGAGAAATGGTTGATGGAATTTAATACAGAGAAATGTGAGGTGTTGCATTGTGGGAAGTCTATCATGGTCAGGACCTACAGTGAATGGTAGGGCAAAGGGATCTAGGAGTGCAGATACAGTTTCTTTAAGGTGGAGTTGCAGGTACATACAGTGGCTTTCAAAAATTTTCATACCCCCTGAACTTTTCCACATTTTGTCACGTTACAACCACAAACATAAATGTATTTTATTGGGATTTTATGTGATAGACCAACACAAAGTGGAGCATAATTGTGAAGTGGAAGGAAAATTATACATGGTTTTCAGATTTTTTTACAAATAAAAAACTGAAAAGTGTGGCGTGCAAAAGTATTCAGCCCCCTTCACTCTGATACCCCCAAATAAAATCCAGTGCAACCAATTGCCTTCAGAGGTCTCCTAAGTAGTAAACAGAGTCCACTAATCTCAGTATAAATATAGCTGTTCTGTGAAGGCCTCAGAGGTTTGTTAGAGAACATTAGTGAACAAACAACATCATGAAGCCCAAGGAACACATCAGACAGGTCATAGATAAAGTTGTGGAGAAGTTTAAAGCAGGGTTAGGTTATAAAAAAATATCCCAAGCTTTGAACATCTCATGGAGCACTGTTCAATCCATCATCCGAAAATGGAAAGAGTATGGCACAACTGCAAACCTACCAAAACATGGCCATCCACCTAAACTGACAGGCCGGGCAAGGAGAGAATTGATCAGAGAAGCAGCCAAGAGGCCTATGGTAACTCTGGAGGAGCTGCAGAGATCCACAGCTCAGGTGGGAGAATCTGTCCACAGGACAGCTATTAGTTGTGCACTCCACAAATCGGGCCTTTATGGAAGAGTGGCAAGAAGAAAGCCATTGTTGAAACAAAGCCATAAGAAGTCCCGTTTGCAGTTTGCCACAAGCCATGTGGGGGACACAGCAAACATGTGGAGGAAGGTGCTCTGGTCTGATGAGACCAAAATTGAAGTTTTTGGCCTAAATGCAAAACGCTATGTGCGGCGGAAAATTAACACTGCATCTCACCCTGAACACACCATCCCCACTGTGAAACATGATGGTGGCAGCATCATGCTGTGGGGATGCTTTTCATCAGCAGGGACAAGGAAGCTGGTCAGAGTTGATGGGAAGATGGATGGAGCCAAATACAGGGCAATCTTGGAAGAAAACCTGTTAGAGTCTGCAAAAGACTTGAGACTGGGGCGGAGGTTCACCTTCCAGCAGGACAACGGCCCTAAACATACAGCCAGAGCTACAATGGAATGGTTTAGATCAAAGCATATTCATGTGTTAGAATGGCCCAGTCAAAGTCCAGACCTAAATCCAATTGAGAATCTCTGGCAAGACTTGAAAATTGCTCTTCACAGACTCTCTCCATCCAATCTGACTGAGCTTGAGCTATTTTGCAAAGAAGAATGGGCAAAAATTTCAGATGTGCAAAGCTGGTAGATACCCCAAAAGACTTGCAGCTGTAATTGCAGCGAAAGGTGGTTCTACAAAGTAGAACTCAGGGGGGCAGAATACTTTTGCACACCACACTTTTCAGTTTTTTATTTGTAATAAAATTTGGAAACCATGTATCATATTCCTTCCACTTCACAATTATGCACCACTTTGTATTGGTCTATCACATAAAATCCCAATAAAATACATTTACGTTTGTGGATGTAATGTGACAAAATGTGGAAACGTTCAAGGGGTATGAAAACTTTTGCAAGCCACTGTAGGGTGGTCAAAAAGGCATTTGGCACATTGGCCTTCATCAGTCAGTGTATTGAGTATCGGCGTCAGGAGGTCATGTTGCAGTTATATAAGACATTGGTGAGACAGCATTTGGAATATTTTGTTCAATTATGGGCACCATGTTATAGGAATTATGTTGTCAAGCTGGAAAGGGCACCGAGAAGATTTACAAGTAGGTTGCCAGGGTTAGAGGGTCTGAGCTACAGGGAGTAGACTGGAACTCTATTCCTTGGAGCGCAGGAGGATGAGGGATGATCTTATTGAGGTGTATAAAATCATGAGAGGAATAGATCGAGTAGATGCCCCATCTCTTTTCCAGAGTAGGTGAATCGAGGACCAGAGTACATAGGTTTAAGGAGAAGGGAAAAAGATTTAATAGAAATGTGAGGGGTAACTTGTTCACACAAAGGGTGGTGGGTGTATGGAACAAGCTGCCAGAGGAAATAGTCGAGGCAGGGGCTATCCCAATAATTAAGAAACATTTAGACAGGCACATGGATAGGACAGGTTTGGAGGGAAATGGGCCAAACGTGGGTAGGTGGGACTAGTGTAGCTGAGACATGTTGGCCCATGTGGGCGAGTTGGGCGAAGGGCCTGTTTCCACACTGTATCACTCAAGGACTCTCTTTGATTACAGCTCAAAGTGCAAAATTAGAAATGAGGATAGCACTGAGAACATTGAGTCCATGTACCAGAAGTGCATGGAAACCCAAGTGAATGGTAGAATTAGCACACCACCACACAAACTAACCACCCTTTTGTCCCATTAGCCATCTACTGTCTCATCTGTGGAATGTGTCTGCCTTCTCAGCCATCTCAGATTTCATAGAACTGGAACCGAAGCAAGTTGTCAAACCTGGAATACTGCCTAAGAAGCAAAGACATGTTAATGGCCTGGGAAAATTGACAATCATTGTAACTCACAATATAAATGTACAAAGATTACATAATCAAAAGCAATACAGATTGACATCAATTGCACCCAAACAAAATGCCACTCTATAGTCAGATTTTGAAACCTTTACTGTATGTCCGGTTTAGACTTCACTTGTATTGTTTGCACTGAGGGTGCAACACGTCGTCCTACTAGGTCAAGCACATTGTCCAATTCTTATATCAAAGAGCATTCAGGAAATCATTACACAACCAAGAACAAAAACAATGAATACCTTTGTGCAAAAGTCACCTGCATGTCTAAAACATACTTTACAAATTGCCCGTAGTTTAGAGGTATGAGATTCATTTTCAATTACGTGTGCACTTTTCAACCTATGTTCGATATTTAGCAAAATCCCAGCTGCTTCTGATTGGCGCATTTCTGCAAGAGATTTAATCGTAAAATGCAATGGCCAAAGAAAGAAATATTTTGAAAAAAATGCAGAATGCAGTCTGTGAATATAAAACTTGAGTTATGGCAAATTTCCAATATTCTGTTATGCAAAGCCAAGGATGGTAATCAGAATCTAGGGACGTCTCCAACTGGGAACACAGAAAAGTAAGATTATTCCTTGGTGATAGCCTTGGTTGTCTTGGCAGCAGAGGATTAATATTCAGAACATGGATTATTTTTATTTTCTGAACACAAGAAATTCAGCTTGAGATTCAGCAAGTTGCGGTGGAAGATGTCTTTCAATGGCGCTATTGTTTGTGAAAAAACAATCACTGAATTTTTAAGATCACAGCAATAAGGAGGAAATAATTTAACAACCGGTAATTGCACTTTACCAGGATACGTCAACATGTTAATCTCACGCGGTTTCCTAGAAAATGCTGTTAATCCTGAAGAAGGATTCCAATACAAGACGCCATCTAATCCTTTTCTCCAGAGATGTTGCCTGACCCACTAAGTTACTCCAGCATTTTGTGTCTATCATTAATAAAGTTAATGTTTCAGGTTGAAGACCCTTTGTCACTTCCCACAGACACAATGAACCTGCTGAATATTTCCAGCATTTTCTGATTTTCTTTTAGATTTCCAGCATCTGTATTGTTTTGATTTTCATCAAGCTAACTACTGTACAAAACAACATATAAATGCTTGCCTGAGGTAAGTATGAACTGGTCAGAAGATGAACTTTGCAATAATGAGTTCCTTGCCTAACTGAATTTCCTTTCTTTATAAATCAATAAAATTGTTCTATTTACTTCTCCCTTTCCCGCTCACGGGTTGTGAAACCTCTACAGTACCTCCTCCGTTCCTGAACACAAGGTAAGGGAATCTCCAGACGTTGCCCAGACCCACAGCAGAGCCGATCGCTGAGAGCAGGTATTCGGTCTTCGAGGACCAGTTGCCTCGCTCCACGTTCTCGTCACTTTCACCCACGTGTCCATCGGCGGCAGACTGGGGGAAGAGAGGGGAAATTGCTGACCCCAAAGTTTGACATCATCTGACAAGGAGTTATTAAAATGTAGTTTTCTCCGATTAAGAAAGTATTTTGTCTCAAATTTAATCCCAGTGGTGATCAATTTTCTTGCGCAAATAACACAAAAAATGTTTGATACAAGAATTCAATAATTGGCACAAAATCATTAGAATTAAAGGCCTGTCCCACTCACGCGACTTTTTCGGCATAGGTCACTAAGAGTCACTGAAAATTTTCAACATGTTCAAAATCCAGCGGCGACCAGAGCAAGGTACGACTCTTTGGGCGACTACTCACGATCGTACACAACTCCTCGCGACCAGAGACCACCAGCAAACATGTGGCGAGTCTCCTGCACTCGCCTGAAAAGTCGTCTATGTGGGACAGGCCCATTACTACCGATTCAACTTCCAAATTAACTTTTTGGGAGTCCTGCACTGACACTACCAAGATCCATTTGCACCTCAGATTTTTGGATTCTCTCTCCATTTAGAAAATAATCTACGCTTTCATTCTTATTACCAAAATGCACGACTCCACACTTTGCTATACTGAATTCCTTCTGACACTTCTCTGCCCACTCTCCTGACCTGTTCAAGACCTTCAGCGGAGTCCTTGTTTCATCAACACTGCCTGCCCTTCCACCTATCTTCGCATCATCCGCAAACTTGCTCACAAAGCCCAGGACCACATCAGAAGCCTGCAAATCATCAGAATCTCTGGATCAAGGAAAGAGCGTTCACGTCGCGGCCCTGTTTTCACCAATCTTTCCACCACCACGCACAAGAAAGACTCCATTGTATGCTCTGGCTGATCAACTTCTAATCTTGTGTGTGTATGCAATATAAGAAGAAGAATCAGAATCTCTGAGGCTTTTATATGGATTTACATTCATGCCTTAATAAAATACTTACTGTGTCCCCTGGAGAACCTGTTCGATGATATGTCTTTGAGAACCTAGATAAAGCCAATACTTTTTTACCCATTCTTAGACAACAATAAATGATTCTCTGCTACTGAGGGGATGAACGTCTGGTTCAATGAACACACTGCAAAAGGATTCTGGTTAGTTTCTGAACAGAGTCCAAGACCAGTGCATCGTTCAAGACTCTTCAACATGTGATTTTAAATAAGTGCAGCTCTAGTGATATTGCCATCAGAAAACCTCAGTGTTAATTTGAAGTCCCAAGTTGCACATTCAGGGAGGCAAAACCTTGCACCTGGAGTTGTGTGAATACCATCAAAAATAACTTTAGAAATTCATAGATTTATTGTATTTTGTACATATTCAGTGTTCACCCTAATGGTTAAACTATTGGACACAATCCAGAAACTGGGCTAAAAAATCTCAAGGTACTAATTTAGATCTCAACAAGAAGCAGGAATATTAAATTTCACTTACCTGTAGGTAAATAACCTGGAATTTAAAAATACTGGTGCCAGTAATGATTACAGCGTACACTGGGTACTTCTGAATTAGTTCTGAATCATTATCGATTTAATATTCTATATCTGCTATCACCATTCATTTACTCATATAAAAAATTGAATTTAAAGAAATTTAGCCCTCTAGTTATGCTCGTCAATTTCCAACTGATTTGCAAGTCTGGCTTCGGTGTTTTATTGTCACAACCTCAGCTTACGAACGCCTGACTTGTGCCAGTATATACATTGCATTCTGAAAGTATTCAGACCCCTTCACTTTTTCCACATTTTGTTACGTTACAGCCTTATTCTAAAATGGATTACATTTATTTTTTTTAAAATTATCAATCTACACATAATAACCCCAGAATGCAGAAGCGAAAACAGGTGTTTAGAAAAGTTTTGCAACCTAATTAAAAATAAGTAACTGAAATATCACATTTACATAAATATTCAGGCCCTTTGCTATGACACTCAAAATTGAGCTTAGGTTCATCCTGTTTATCCTTGAGATGTTTCTACAACTTGATTGGAGTCCACCAGTGGTAAATTAAATTGATTGGACATGATTTGGAAAGGCACACACCTGTCTATATAAGGTTCCACAGTTGACAGTGCATGTCAGAGCAAAAACCAAGTCACGAAGAAATTGCCTTTAAACCTCCGAGACAGGAGTGTGTCGAGCCACAGGTCTGGGAAGGGTATAAAACAATTTCTGCAGCATTGCAGGTCCAGAAGAGCACAGTGGCCTCTGTCATTCTTAAATGGAAGAACTTTGGAACCAGCTGGCTGCCCGGCCAAACTGAGCAATTGGGGGAGGTGTCAGGGAGGTGACCAAGAACCCTATGGTCACTATGACAGAGCTCCAGATTTCATCTGTGGAGATGGAAGAACCTTCCAGAAGGACATGTATTTCTGCAGCATTCCTCCAATCAGGCCTTTATGTTAGAGTGGCCAGATGGATGCCACTCTCAGTAAAAGGCACATGACAGCCCGCTTGGAGTTTGCCAAAAGGCACCTTAAGGACTATCAGACCATGAGAAACAAGATTCTCTGGTCTGATGAAACCAAGATTGAAGTCTTTGGCCTGAATGCCAAGTGTCATGTCTGGAGGAAACCAGGCACTGCTCATCACCTGGCCAATACCATACCTACGGTGAAGCATGGTGATGGCAGCATCATGCTATGAGGATGTTTTTCAGCGGCAGGAACTGGGAGACTATCAGGATCGAGGGAATGATTAATGGAGAAAAGTACAGAGAGATCCTTGATGAAAACCTGCTCCACAGCATTCTGGACCACAGTCTGGGCGGAGGTTCACATTCCAACAGGACAACGACCTTACGCACACAGCCAAGACAACGCAGGAGTGGCTTCATGACAAGTCTGTGAATGTCCTTGAGTGGCCCAGCCAGAGCCCGGACTTGAACCCAATTGAACATCTCTGGGGAGACCTGAAAATAGCTGTGCATCAACACTCCCCATCCAACCTGAGAGCTTGAGCAGATCTGCAGAGAAGAATGGGAGGAATTACCCAAATACAGGTGTGCCAAGCTGGTAGTGACATATCCAATAAGACTTGAGGCTGTAATCACTGCCAAAGGTGCCTCAACAAAGTACTGAGTAAAGGGTTTGAATACTTATGTAAATGTGATGTCAGCTATTTCTTCTTAATTACTTTGGCAAACATTTATAATCACCTGTTTTTTGTTTTTTTTAATTCTGGGGTATTGTGTGTAGATTGATGATAAAAAAATGTTTTAATCCATTTTAGAATAAGGCTGTAACATAACAAATTGTGGAAAAAGTGAAGGGGTCTGAATACACTGTACCAATGAGCTTTTGGAGGACCAGTGGGATGGATTTACTGGTGCTGTGCTTACAGACATCATCTGTCATGTGAGAATCCATTTGCAGCCACATTTTCCAACTTGCAAACTGTTCAGATTACAAATAGGTCTCAGGAATGGAACCCTGCATAACCTGGGGAGGATCTGTTCTATCATTGGCACTTGCTTTTAAATGAATTGTGGAAAGAAAGATTCTCAACTGCCAAGAGACATAGCAAACACAAATGAAGATACTTGTGATTTATTTAAACCTAACCCTCTAAACCCTAAAACATAATTTCATCCTGAACATACTACTGAAGGCCTGAGCATCTTCATCAGTTTCTTCTTGAAACTAATATGTCATGAATTCAGAAGTGAGGATGTTTGCTGATGATTGCATGCAGTTCTATTGAGCAATTAACGTTGGTAAAAATTCATTTTGGGAACATACTGTTGCAGGCACAAAGTGCTGGAGCTACCCAGTGGGTCAGGCACCTTCTCCAGAGAACATGGATATGCAACATTTTGGGTCAGGGTTCCTCATACCTACACCTTGACATTGAACCCACAGATGAACACCAGACCATCTTTCCCAGAGTATTACCAATCTCATCACCTCTAGAAATCCCCCCTCCACAGCCTCCAGCCTTTTTAGTTCCCTACCTCACTACTGCTCACATCTATCTCCTTCCCAAAATCTACAAACAGGACTGGCCTGACCGACCCATTATTTCTGACTGCTCTCTCCTCACAGAACGCGTCTCCAAATATCTTGAATCCATCTTAATCCCCCTTCTCCATTCCCTTACTACCTTCAACAGGAATACTGTTGCAGGCAATAGTTATTCGTTTTCATTGGTGTTTACACAAATTGGTTTTCTTGAATCGGATGTTCAGTTCTACAATTAACAGCACTTTTATAAGTAGTCCATTAGCTGTAGAGCACTTTGGAATGCCCACATTATACAGAATCTGTGGTTAAATGGGTAATTAGAGCCAATGATAGGTGAAGAATCAGGGAATAAAAGGAATAATTTGACACAAGTGTAGTTTCTTGCCACAAGATTGGCGTTGTGCAATCTTTAATGTGCAGTGTGGATTAGAACAGTAATATGCTAAATTACTGAATCTTGCTCAGACTGTTGTAGGCTATGGCCACAAGGTGGCAGCATGGACCAGGCTGTGTAAAATGGTTCAATGCTACTTTATTGTAACATGTACTGAGGTACAGTGAAATTCCTTTTTTGGCATGCACTTTAGTAAAAGTATTACTATACACAAACACAATGTTAGTTAAGTACAAATGTATACATATAGTACCCCGAGACAGTACACAAGAGTCACCATGTTTTGGTGACATTTTTCATGATTCAAGTCCAAGTAGTTATAAATGTAGAGTTCTTAACATGGCTAGCAACAAGTCAGCAATCTTACATTTTACTTTCCAGACGTAAATAAACTTGAAAATATGTTTAACATTTAAAAGATTATCTGGGATTACTATTTTCCTGTTCTAATCCATTCTGCATGTTTATCAAGGCACATCTCCTGGAGAGAAAATACATTTATACCAAGTTTAAGAAAAAACTGCAGATGCTGGAAAAATCGAAGGTAGACAAAAATGCTGGAGAAACTCTGCGGTTATGGAGGATTCATGGCCATGACCATGGTGAACAAATTCTGCCCATCCTTCAGCTCATCGACAGACAAAATTCTCATCATCCTATTATTACTTCTGAACTTGATTATTATACAGTGCATTCAGACCCCTTCACTTTTTCCACATTTTGAATGTTACAGCATTATTCTAAAATGGATTAAATTCTTTTTTTTTAATCAATCTACACACAATACCCCATAATTTAAAAAAAAAGCAAAAACAGGTGTTGAGAAATTTTTTCAAAGTCATTAAAAAGAAATAACTGAAATATCACACTTCCATAAGTATTCAGACCCTTTACTCAGTACTTTGTTAAGGCATCTTTGGCAGCGATTACAGCCTCATGTCTTCTTGGGTATGACTACAAGCTTGGCACACCTGTATTTGGGCAATTTCTCCCATTCTTCTCTGCAAGCTCTGTCAGGTTGGATGAGGAGCGTCAATGCACAGCTATTTTCAGGTCCATCCAGAGATGTTCGATTCAGCTCAAGTCCGGGCTCTGGCTGGGCCACACAAGGACATTCACAGACTTGTCACAAAGCCTCTCCCTGCGTTATCTTGGCTGTGGGCTTAAGGTCATTGTCCTGTTGGAAGGTGAACCTTCGCCTCAGTTAGAGGTCCAGAACACTCTGGAGCAGGTTTTCATCAAGAATCTCTCTGTATTTTGCTCTGTTCATCATACCCTCGATACTGACTTGTCTCCCAGTTCCTGCCGCTGAAAAACATCCCCACTGCATGATGCTGCCACCACCATGCTTCACCATAAGTATGGTATTGGCCAGGTGATGAGCTGTGCCTGGTTTCCTCCAGACATGAAGCTTGGCATTCAGGCCAAAGAGTTCAATCTTGGTTTCATCAGACCAGAGAATCTTGTTTCTCATGGTCTGAGAGTCCTTTAGGTGCCTTTTGGGAAACTCAAAGCGGGCTGTCATGTGCCTTTTACTGAGGAGTGGTTTCCATCTGGCCACTCTACTGTAAAAGCCTGATTGGTGGAGTGCCACAGATATAGTTGACCTTCTGTAAGATTCTCCCATCTCCACAGAGGAACTCTGGAGCTCTGTCAGAGTGATCATCGAGTTCTTGGTCACCTCCCTGACCAAGGCCCTTCTCCCCCGATCGCTCAGTTTAGCTAGCTCTATGAAGAGTCCTGGTGGTTCCAAAGTTCTTCCATTTAAGAATGACAGAGGCCAGTGTGCTCCTCGGGGCCTGCATTGCTGCATCATTTGTTTTCTACCCTTCCCCAGATCTGTGTCTCGACACAATCCTGTGCCGGAGGTCTACAGACAATTCCTTCATCTTCATGGCTTGGTTTTTGTTCTGACATGCACTTCTTCTTATAGGATTCCGGCAGTGTAGACGCTGCTAAGCGTATTACTGCCCTCCACAGGTCAAAATTTGAACTAAATTCTTACATACAGTCCTGTAACATGCAGGAATTGAAGAACAGCCCTGGATATCAGCTGATGTTTCTCACTGTCCAAACAAACATAAAACAGAAAAAGCCTCAACTCCAAGTCCTGTCAGTCTAGCAAACAATGCCTTTCTTTCTACCCTATACTTTTTTACATTCTAGGAAAACATGCTTAACTGTCTCCTTACTCCCACATTCACACAAGCCAGAAACATGTTTCCCTACAATGCACAAACAGTAATTTAACCCACAATGTCCCAACCTCAATCTACACAGTCTAACTGAGTCCCTACGGGACAGAGATGTACAGAAACATATTTTTCTAACTTCAGCTTGCACAGAAAAGTAGTATCTACCCCTGACTTCCTTTTCCCATCCTCTCTGCCATTCTTTTGTTAAGCCCTCTTTAATTATTTCTCTCAGTTCCACTCTCCCCAATGATACATGGATATCTATTTTACTTCGGAGTCACGTGAGTGACTACGTGAAGAAGCCCCGCCTGGTGCTTGATCGTCATTATGTCGACTCTGACGGCAGAGTAAGACAGCGGTATGTACGGCAGATTAAGTGTGGAGCCGGTTCCGATACTGGTGGCCGTTAAAATTACTGTTAGGGAGACTCCACAAACTTTTGGCTATGAGGAAAAATGGAGTTTAAAAGTTAAAAAGAAAACTGAAAACCAGGGCAGTAAAAGAATATGAAAAAACTGACCCTGAAGTGGTGGCTGGTCATATATATATACTAGGTACGATACCTGAATGAAGGAGTGAGGCCATGGAAAATAACCATGGAAACCAAAATTAATTGGTCTCTCACCAAAGCTGTTATGGTTGAAACAGCAGAATTTATTGATAAAACTTTTATGTTTTATGAAAGTATCAACGGTGAATCTGTTTATTGTACCATGTCTCAATTATATGGAGACATAATTATTGGGACCAATTTTGCACTTTAGTTTTGCAGGTCAAAACAGATCAAGTTATGTTAAACTCCTGATTATTATGGAGTAAACCTGCCTCAGGATAAATCAAAGACATTGATTACAAAGGACAGACTATTGGTCATTAAACTTTGGCAAAAATTATGATCCAATGTAAATATTTGATAATTGATCAAAACAAAGGCAGGAGTATGATAAATAAATATTTATCCAACACAGCCTTATGTGAACCCAAATGATTGGGAAGAGAAGGCTTCATGTACATTTGAAGAGGTGCAAAAACTTGTTACAGAAGAAGTTGATGACATCTCCAATTGTGGGAGATTACAGGTGTGTTATGATCAATGATATGACATACAAAGGACTACAAACAATTTGTAGAAGGAATTGGTTCACCTGTATAGGAAAACCTAAAAAATGATTTTAGGTTTGCACCCAAAATATCTCCAAATTTCCCCAGGGAAAAAGAAGATGTGGTGGTAAAGCCATACAAAACATCATTTTAAATACACTTTTACAGTGTAAAATCATTTTATTAAAATGGACATCTTCAACATTGAAAAACGGTTGTTATTAACCAATTGTTAATCATTACTATAAGACTCGAAGGATTGGTATTTAGAACCAATTTATTATCATATTACAGGTGCTTGACATTAATTAGAATGGGTCAGCTGTGCAAGTTAGGACATTGTCTAATGGATTAAATTATGTTCTAGGTTGTTCACATAATTAGTGGAACAACAATTGTACTGATAAGAAGATCAGCACTTGCACTAATGAGGACATGGTCATGGTTTATCTTGATCACATTTTAAATTGGAAGGTTGATTAGGAGTCAGCTGCAAATGAGTGCAGCAATTACAAGCCTGTTGAGAGGCAAGGGTTCTGACCCATCCAATAAAGAACTATGTTTTTGGCATTGATAAACATTCCTCAATTACTATTCTGGGTTTAGGTAATTCAGCACCATATGAGGGGGAAAAATGTTTCCGAGAAATTAATGTCTCATTGCTTTGTTGACAAACTTTGTCCCTCCATCAGAGAAGGAGCTTAGGTAAAAGAGTAAAAAAAAAACCAAAAAAGGGAAAACATAAGCATTGTAAGAGTATGCAGGCCTTTTTGACAGGCCTATGCAAATACCAAAGGATACGTTATCAGAATTAAAGTGGTGGATAGAAAAGGTTCCACAAGCTGCTTTAAATATATAAGCTTAGCAGCTGTTACAAGCTGAAGCAAGTATTATCGGATGACGGATAGCTTCTGTGATTATTTGGGTTAAGATAAGTATAATATCTATTCTTATCAAATTAATATTTGATACGTCCCTTGTTTAGGGGACTACGGACAATAACACCAGGGAATTGCAAATGGATTGTCCTAAGAAAGTTTCTCCAAACATTTGTATTAATTTTTGGAGTATCAGGAGTTTTTATGGATTAAATGCCTATTGTTCTATTATGAAAGTGTGCATGTCATATCAGGTGAACAATACCATGGCTGTGGCATATATCAATCACATGAGTCGAGTAAGATCATTATCAAGTGATTGTCTGGGTAACCAGATGTGGCGTATTCTAAAAATGTTTAGTTCAGCTGTTTATCTCTAAGGAAGAGACAATGTTGTCGCAGCCAACAAATCAGGGGAAAAACATTGTCAGTAATATGGATTACTTACCATCAATCTGGTTGTATCCAGATTAAATCACCAATCTCTCAAATGTTCTCATGGGAAAACTGAGAGCAGGAGCGGTGGATGCATTTCGCTAAATTACATGAGGAAAGATGTTCTTTTATGTTCCTCATTTTTGTCTGATAGGGCAGTGTCTGATGAAAATGTAGCAGGACGCTGCCAGGGGCGCTTTGGTGGCCCAAACCGGACCTTCATGGTTCTCATTAATGTAGAGAGTGATATTTGAACCAGTTAAGATGACTCATAGTTGCAGTAATTTATTGTTGTACAAATTCATCCATGGCATGAAGATATGAATTTGGTTATCTGCAGGTTTGATCAGACCATTATAACAATTTGATGGTCAAAGAGGTCTATGAATGTTTTAACTAATATAACAATATAACAATTATGTACAAAAGGAATGGTATACCTGCAATTTGGAGAAATAGTTTAAAAAAATATTTTGTTTATAAGAAATTGGAAGTCTTTTGCAGACAGTAAAGGTTATTTTATTATATTAGATATATGGAGTTCCTTGTGGGTTGCATTTTTTCTCAGCATCTAAGTAATAGAGCATATATATTCATTCTGCATCTAAGTAATAGAGCATATATATTCATGCTGATCTCCCAACTTCTGAGAAGTTGGGAGATCAGCATAGTCCTGATTTGCCTTGGGCAATGGACTCCAATTCTATCAATGATTCAAAAGATTAACATTGAAAGTGATAATGCTCATGACTTTAGTGTCAGCATAGGAGTGCAAACATTGCAAATGTTATGTTATATAATTGCATGTGGCTACAGATTACATTATATTATATGTTTATGAATTTACCAAACAAAGCAGACCAGGGAGAGCTGGAACCAAGGTAAAAAATTAAGCATATCCTGTTGGCCAAAAATTGTGTGTGAGTCAACATTGACTCAATATGTTAAAGTAGGTAAGAGTCTCTGTGGTGAGACAGCACTACTTATTACACACAAAAACCACATTAAGTATCGGTAAAACTGATGTTTCTAGATAATTATATTCTAGATGGTTAAAACATGTTTAACACTCAGTGGAAGTAGACATTGAGATGTGGAAAATCACTCCATTAAGGAGGTAGATACATGCACAGGATGGGCCGCTCGAGCAAAGATTCAAGGCCGCAGGAGGGTGTAAAATAAATATTAAAGTTACAAGGAACCAGTCATGGTGTCAGGATTGGACACGGAGTGTTGGATTCTCTGTAATTGTTGCTTTGTTTATACTATCAAATTATATTATCAATTGATATTTTGGTGATAAATTTGCCTTTCAATGAAAAGGGCATTATTTTCATTATATAATGGGAAAAAATTTATCACATAAACTGAGGCAATGTTTGGGGAAAAAATGTGTTATTTGCTCATTACTGTGTTGGTTGGGCCAGAGTGTCGTATGGAATGAGTCTACGACATAAAAAACACAGAAGCTACAAAATCTTCACGTAGTCACTCACGTGACTCCGAAGTAAAATAGTAAGATTAAACAAGAACTTACCAGTTCGAAGTTTGATCATTATTTTATGAGGAGTAACGATGAGGGATTACGTGCCCTCCACTCCCAACCCTCATAAAATAAATGATCATCTGGTAGTTCTAAATCTATGTTGAGCCTTACTATCTTACCCCGGCTATTAAGTTCTGTGTTTTTCATGCCGCTGCTTTGAAGTATGCCGATCAAGCGCCAGGCGGGGCTTCTTCACGTAATCCCTCATCGTTACTCCTCATAAAATAACGATCAAACTTCGAACTGGTAAGTTCTCTTTTAATCTTACTATTTCTCTTCTTAAACTCTCCTTTGCTATGAGGTCCACCTGCTCATTCCCCCTCACCCCAGCATGCCTGGGAACCCAGCAAAAAGTGATGTTACACGCAAACCCAATTCTAGAAAACACACTCAAGATTTCATTTAGAATGTCAGGACGAGCGTTAGATTTCCCTACTCTTAAAGTTTCACGAGCAGCTGCAGAATCAATAACGACTTCTCTAAAACTGGCTTCCTCAATCTACCATAGAGCCCATTGAATTGCCATTAATTCAGTCGTGAGAACAGAGCTTCCATCAGAAATGCGTCGGCCAATCTTCAACCCAAGCTTCTCCACATACACTCCAATCCCAGCTCTCCCACTAACTGGATCTTTAGATCCATCTGTAAAAACAATCAAAGTGCTCTCACTGATTGAATTAAGATATTCCACTATTCTTGGAGTCACCTTGCGCTTATCTTTTTCCTGAAGAAAAGCAAGCTCAATAAACAGTTCAGGAAGAACCCAATAGGGCACAGGTAGCCATATTGTATGCTCTATAATACCCCCTTGTTCCAAACCCAGCTTCCTAGCCCACTGATTTATAATGACAAAAAATGTGTTATATTTGTTAGCATCATCAACCTCTTGCAACAAACACCTTGCTGGGAAGGTATCATTACACCCACAAAGTTTAGCCCATTAATAACCATATAACCATATAACAATTACAGCACGGAAACAGGCCCTCTCGGCCCTTCCAGTCCGTGCCGGCCATTTGTTTTCCCCTAGTCCCATCTACCTGCACTCAGACCATACCCCTCCATTCCCTTCACGTCCATATATCTATCCACTTTACTCTTAAATGTTAAAATCGATCCTGCCTCCACCACTTCTGCTGGAAGCTCATTCCACACAGCCACCACCCTCTGATGTAACCCTAGCTTAATGCGCCTTAACCACAAGAGCATTTCTCCCATTTCAACAATCAGGGCAGGGACTGGGGAAGTTCTGAAGGCTCCACAGCAAAGCCTCAAAGCCTTTGCCTGCAACACATCTAGCCTAGCCAGAACAGTTTTAGACGCAGACCCTTACACAAAACACCCGTAGTCAAGAGAAGATCTGATCATGGCCTGATAAATTAGCAGCATTGTCTCCCTGTTAGCCCCCCACTCACACCCAACCAGACTTCTCATAACATTCAGAACTTTTTCACATTTCAACACACTTTTACCTACATGCACAGCCCAAGTCATACGCTCTTCAGATTCAGATTCAGATTCAGATTCCTTTATTGTCATTCAGACCTTTCGGTCTGAACAAAATTTGTTACCTTGCAGTCATAACATGTAATAAATTAAAACAAAACACACAATAAACACATAATTTAACATCCACCACAGTGAGTTCACCAAGCACCTCCTCACTGTGGTGGAAGGCAAAAGTCTTAAAGTCTTTGTCATTTTCCCCTACTTGTTCCCCCTCTGTACTGAGGCAATCCAGGCCTTCGATGTCATCGTCCACCAGGCCCGCGGCCGAGCCTCCGAAGCCAGGCCGCCACCGCCGCCGCCGGAACGCCGGAACACCACCACAGCCCCCAGCCAGGATCGACCACGGGAACGCTGGAGCCGCCGGAGCTCTGAAGCCGGGCCGCCGCTGGAGAGCTGCTGGAGCGCCGCAGCCGGGCCGCTGCTGGAGCACCGCTGGAGAGCCGCTGGAGCGCCGAAGCCCCGAAGCCGGGCCGCTGCTGGAGCACCTGCTGGAGAGCCGCTGGAGAGCCGCCGGAGCCGCCGGAGCGCCGAAGCCGGGCCGCTGCTGGAACACCCGCTGGAGAGCCGCCGGAGCGCCAATGCCGGGCCGCTGCTGGAGCACCGCTGGAGAGCCGCCGGAGCGCCGAAGCCGGGCCGCTGCTGGAACACCCGCTGGAGAGCCGCTGAAGCCCCGAAGCCGGGCCGCTGCTGGAACACCCGCTGGAGAGCCGCCGGAGCGCCAATGCCGGGCCGCTGCTGGAACACCCGCCGGAGCCGCTGGAGCGCCAATGCCGGGCCGCTGCTGGAACACCCGCTGGAGCAACTGCTGGAGCGCCGAAGCCCCGAAGCCCCGAAGCCGGGCCGCCGCCGCCGCCGCTGGAACACTGGAGCTCTGAACGCTCGCCACAGCTCCGAGGCCACCAGCTCCGCCATTAGGCCTCAGCACAGACGGAGACGGTGACGGGGGACACGACAAGAAAAAGGTCGCATCCCCCCGAAGGGAGAGACTAAAACCTTGTTTCTCCCACCCTCCCCCCCCCCCCCCCCCCCCACCCCACAAACACAGCCTAATAAACCAAAATTCTAACTAAAAACAGACACAAAAGGACGAAAAAAAAGAAAAAACAGACGGACTGCAGGTGAGCCGCAGCTGCCACGCAGCGCCGCCACTTCCGGATCAAACCAAACACCCAAAAACTTAAAAACCTTTACCTTCTCCAATAGAGACCCATACATATACAGCCCTATCTTAGGTAACTTTCTTTTAAAACCAAATACCATATATTTAGTCTGAGAGGCAGAGATTTTAAAGCCCCATGTGTTCCCCCATTCCTCTACAGACACTAACACTCTTTGAATTTGTTTTAAAACAAACTCTACATTACGACCTCTTTTCCAGATGGCCCCATCATCTGCAACAAAGACACACCAAATCCTCTCTCTAATTTACAAAATATGTTGCTTATCATGATATTAAATAAAACTGGACTGATAACACTTCCCTGCGGGGTTCCATTCTCTATCTCTGCAGTCTCTGATCTGACACTACCAACCATTACTTGTATTGTTCTATTCAATAAAAAATCCTTAATCCAGTTGAACATTCGTCCCCTGACTCCCAAATCAAAAATTTTAATCATTAATCCCTCCTTCCACAAAGAATCATATGCCTCCTCAATATCAAGGAATACACTCACTACTATTTCCTTGCTTCTAAATGCCCTTTTAATATCCTGATCCAAAACTGATACAGACTCCATTGTAGACCTTCCATTCCTAAAGCCATTCTGTACATCAACAAATAGTCCTCTGATTTCTAAAAAATAAAGCGCTATAGGTCGAAAAGAGCTAGGGTCAGATGCCTCTTTGCCCAGTTTTAAAATAGGGACCATGACTGCATGTTTCCATTCCTTTGGCAAATAGCCCTCTGCCCACACAGTATTAAACAAAGCTAAGATTTCATCAAGTACAATATCATCCAGATGTTTAAATAACTCATACGACAACCTATCTCTCCCCGGGGAGGTATTTGCCCCGGACATAATTGCATCCTTCAACTCTTTTATGGTAAAAAACAGATTAAAGGTATTATCATTTACTAAACCCCTCTCCAGCGTCCACTGATTAACTGCCATCAGCTCGATTCTCTTTCTACACCTCTCCACTCCCATGCTCTCTGATCTATGCACTGCTTGAAAACTGTCAACACACATGTCTGCTTTTTCCTTATTGGAAACTGCTACCACCTCACCCTTCTGCAACACTGGTAACAAACTCCTTTTATATACTCCTGACATTCTACGCACAGCTGACCACAAATGCCTTACTGGAGTTTCAGGGCCTAATGTACCACAAAACTTCCTCCAACTATTCCTCTTTGCATCCTTTACAACTCGTCTTGCTACTGCCCTTAGCCGCTTCAACTCCATTGCATTGACCAAAATTGGATACTTTCTTAATTTTCGATAGGCTATATTCCTATTCTTTACAGCTTCATCACATTCTTTATTCCACCAAGGAACAGACATACGGGACCCAGGTTCCTGCTTCACAGGAATAGTACAACAAGCTGCCTCATGAATCATGAGACTAATGGAAGTATTCCAACTATCTACAGAACCCTCACTATTAACCTCTCCAACTAAACTTTGAGCCTTCTCTTGGAATTTATCCCATTTGGCCTGAGAAAAGTTATATCAAGGAACTTTCTTTTCCACTTCTCTCCTCACATCCCTACTAATTACATCCCATTCACCAATTTTTGCTATGTTAGATGAAGCAATTGATAAATCTATGTGGCTGCAGGTGTTTCTCACAATATTATACCTAGACGTCTTTCCATCATTTAACAATACCAACTCATACTTATCTAGAAATTCTTCAACAATAATACCATTTTTATCCCTGTGATCACTACCCCATAAAGGATTATGCGCATTAAAATCTCCAATCTATGTAACAGGACACCTTACCTTCTCCATTATTTCATCAAAATCTGACAATATCAGGGGTTATAATAATTTATCACAGTAATAGAATTCTGACTGCTCCAAACCTCCACAGCCAAAACCTCAAGTTTAGAATTAATGTCAACCTTCCTATACTGCAACCCAGTCATAACAAAAGTTGCACAACCCCCACCTGATCTATCAGACCTATCTAATCACACACAATCATAACCTGGGATTACAAAATCTAGACAGGGCTTTAACCATGTCTCTTGGATACAAATTAATTCTGGTGCTTCTTTAAATTCATCAACAAATCTCTTTAACTCTTGACCATTTCCAGTCAGACTCCGGGCGTTCCATTGAAGTATATAAAACATTATGATGTTAATGAGGAACATCATCATCCACATTACTGACATACTCCATACTACTAGCTCTCAACAACTGTGACCTCTCCATACACTGACTCTCCGTCATGTATTGATGCAACTTTTCTGGCAACTGCTTTACACTAAGGAACCTTTCAGCTGCCCCCACCACTAACCTGAGGATATCTGACCGGTTAGCTGCGTTCTTAGCTCCTACCAACAGCATCAGAAACAAAAGACAGAAATGACTCCTTATTAAAAATCAACATGTCAGGTGGAAAAGCCAACGGCAAGTTTGGCCAGTTGGGGGGGGGGTGGGCTGGCTTCCTAACACCACTCTAGTCCCAGCGCTCACACATCTCCACGTTCTCTAGCCATTCTTTGAACTGCCTCTGCATATGACACATTGTTCTGATCCTTCACTTCCTGCACTCGCTTCGCCTGAACAACGCGCTCACAACCATGAAACCATGCTACATGATCCCCATCACCGTTAGGGCACTTAGGATCCTCTGCCTTGCAATTTTGTATTGCATGATCTCCACCACACTTTGCGCACTTTCTTCTACCCCGACAAGACCCAGCAACATGTCCAAACCTCTGACAGTCTTATAACAGCGCAACAGAGGTTTAAATGTACTCCCCTCACTTGATATGCCACACTCCCAAGAACCACTCTCTGTGGCAGTACTCCATCTTTGAACATAAGTAGGACCGGCAGGTCCCCAACTCCATTCCTACTCTTAAATCTCACAACATCAGTTACCTGGGCCCCCTTAACGTTTTCTAAAATCTCCTTCTCAGACAAGCCAGCATACATCCCATACACCACTCCCTTTATTCCCTGCTGTCTTCCTCTAGGGACCCAAACTCCCCACCTTAATCACCAATTTCCCCACACCCTAGCAGCATTAAACTGATTTTCTGTCTTTGCAACAAAACTCTTAACATCCCATTATACAGAATCTTGGCCTGAAAATCCTTGCCTATCTGACTCTCCAAAGCAGTGGTAATTTTTAATGGATTCACTGCTCTAAATCCTGCATCTCCTTGATTTGCTCCTTTAACTTTAAACAGCACGACAAATTCTTCAATAATTATAATTTTCCTAACTTTATTTCCATCGTCTTCTGACATTTCGGGTCTTTCGCTCGATGCCTCTCTCTTAGATTCCCCCTTTTCCTAACCTACAGTCTGTCACCCACCACCCTTAGCCCCACCATTCCCTGAAGCCATGGGCCTCTAGAACCACTCCTTACTTAACACTAATCTAATTCTACTAATACTAGTCCTACTACTAATGAAAGAAATGGGGAAAAAAAACACATCCACCCTCCAACTCAGCTCTCGCTCCTGACATGCAATGTCAACTGTGGAGCCTTATATAGACAGGTGTGTGCCTTTCCAAATCATGTCCAATCAAATGAAATTACCACTGGTGGACTCCAATCAACTTGTAGAAACATCTCAAGGATAATCAATGGAAAAAGACTGAACCTAAGCTCAATTTTGAGTGCCATAGCAAAGAGTCTGAATATTTATTTTTCGTTTTCGCACCTTACCCTTCCATATCTCTTTGTCTCCCTCTCCCCAGACTCTCAGTCTGAAGAAGGGTCTCGACCCTTTCCTTCTATCCAGAGATGCTGCCTGTCCCACTGAGTTACTCCAGCATTTTGTGTCTACCTTCATACTTATAGTTTCCAAGTTTACAGCATGCCTTTTCAAAGTTCATCCTGCCTATTAGATCCATGTCCTGTTGTTGGAATGTTCACAGGTTCAAAATTCAACCTTGCATATGTTATATAGAAACATAGAAAAAAGGTGCAGGAGTAAGCCATTCGGCCCTTCGAGCCTGCACCGCCATTCAATATGATCATGGTTGATCATCCAACTCAGTATCCTGTACCTGCCTTCTGTCCATACCCCCTGATCCCTTTAGCCACAAGGGCCACATCTAACTCTTAAATATAGCCAATGAACTGGCCTCAACTACCTTCTGTGGCAGATAATTCCAGAGACTCACCACTCTCTGTGTGAAAAATGTTTTCCTCATCTCGGTCCTAAAGGAATTCCCCCTTATCCTTAGACTGTGACCCCTTGTTCTGGACCTCCCCAACATCGGGAACAATCTTCCTGCATCTAGCCTATCCAACCCCTTAAGAATTTTGTACTTCTATAAGATCCCCCCTCAATCCTCTAAATTCTAGTGAGTACAAGCCAAGTCTATCCAGTCTTTCCTCATATGAAAGTCCTGACATCCTAGGAATCAGTCTGGTGAACCTTCTCTGTACCCCCTCTATGGCAAGAATGTATTTTCTCAGATTTGGAAACCAAAACTGTACGCAATACTCCAGGTGTGGTCTCACCAAAACCCTGTACAATAGCAGTAGAACCTCCCTGCTCCTATACTCAAATCCTTTCGCTATGAATGCTATCATACCATTTGCTTTCTTCACTGCCTGCTGCACCTGCATGCCTACTTTCAATGATTGGTGTACCATGAAACCAAGGTCTCGTTGCATATCCCCTTTTCCTAATTTGCCACCATTAAGATAATAGTCTACCCTCCTGTTTTTGCCACCAAAGTGGATAACCTCACATTTATCCTCATCATACTGCATCTGAATGCATTTGCCCACTCACCCAGCCTATCCAAGTCACCTTGCAGCCTCCTAGCATGCTCCTCACACCTTACACTAACCCCCAGCTTAGTGTCATCCGCAAACTTGGAGATGTTGCATTCAATTTCCTCGTCCAAATCATTAATATCTTACTAGTCATTCATTTACAGTGTGTAAATACATCATTGAGCATAAAGATTCAACTCAAGTTGAAGATTACACAGTGGAATTCCCAGTTCTGAGTTTACTCGGAGTGAGGTTGTCACCATAAACGTAAGTGCAAGTGTTTAGCTCCATGATGTGTGATCTGATAATTTTAGTATTTGTTGATTTGGAATGACCCGTAATGTTCAAAGTCAACTATAACTTGCTCTCTTGTTGATTTTATCTATTTTTGAGCATGCATGATTCATTAGAAATCAGTGTTTAAAAATGTTACAACATAATTTATGGAATTTAGATTGTTTTGCATTCCAATTGACACAACTATAACCTTTTGATAGATATTTCATAAGCATAGTTATGAAATGGTTAGCCCCCCATGAAGAAAGGAAAACGCATACTTGGAAAGTGCATCACTCCTAATCCTGTCCACTTGGTGGAACAGCTTAGATATATTTTGGATCATAATCATGAAACAAATGTTTTGATGCATTTTCGGTGTCCAATAATTCTCTAAATGGCCATCTAGACAGGTCTGCCCTCACCACTAATTATTTCCTGAATTTACCTTATCTGCTTTCTGCTGCAACATCATTGTACAACTCCAGCCCTTAGTGCATTGCACAAGCCACGATGCGCTTGAAGTGCATTGTGCTGATTCATTTGTGTTGTGTCATATCTCCGCACAAATGACCAAGAGAGAAGGCTGGGGGAGTTTTACCCCAGGGTGGCACAGTAGTGCAGCAGTAGAGTTGCTGCCTTAAGGGCCTGTCCCAATTGGGCCGTCATTTACGCGACAGGCTGGTAGTGACAAGTGGGACAGGCCCTTTACAGTGTCAGAGACCAACGGTCAATCCTGACTACTGGTGCTGCCTGTGTGGAGTTCGTACATTCTCCCTGTGACCATATGAGTTTTCTCTGGGTGCTCCAGTCTCCTCCCACATTCCAAAGGCGTGCAAGTTTGGAGCTTAATTGACCTGTAAATTATCCCTAGTGTACAAGATAGAACTAGTGCATGGGTGATTGCTGGCTGGTCGGCATGGACTCAGTGGATTGAAGAGCCTGTTCCCAGGCTGTGTCTCTAAACTAAAATGAAAGTGAAGTGGGACAACATAAGGACATACAGGGCAAATGTGGAGGGAAGCTGGCAGAAAGCAGCAATGAATCAAGCATGCAATGAACAATTAAAAAAGGCCTTCACCACTGGTCTCATCTTCAAACTATTAACATGTTGCAGATGGTAGAGTGTTAGTGCTGTTGCCTCATAACTTTAAGGACTCGTTATTCAATCCTGTTCTCAAGTGCTGTCTGTGTGGAGTTTGCACAATCTCCCATGGCTGTGTTGGTTACCCCGGGTGCACTGGTTTGCTCTTACATCCCAAATACACATTGGAAGCCTACGGCAAAATAAATAAAAATAAATCAACTGATGGAATTTGGTTTGTAGGATCCAGCATAAAACTGGTGGACTGAATGGTTTCCTGCTGAATGCATCAAACCGTTCAGAGACCTATAATTGTAAGATTATGTGTCAATCATTAATTATATCCAAGCACTGCTGAAAACATTATTCACATTGCTCTTACTTTCTAATACAGTACTTTTGTTGGTCAGCTGTACTACACCTGCAGCACAATTTCTATTGGTTTGCTGCTCCCCCAAATTACAAGTTCCTCCAGATTCATATCTAAACCCCAAGATCTGTTCAAATAGCCTGACTACCCGGCTGCAATGTCTGCTGAGATACGGCTATGAGTTTAGCTTTCTTAGGCACGATGGCTGGACATTCCATAACCATACTGATCTGTGGGGATTCTTAATAAATAGGAATAAGTATTAAAGATGGAACTGCAGATGCTGGAAAATCGAGGGTACACGAAAGGCTGGAGAATATTGCATGAGTTTCTCCAGCCTTTTGTGTACCCAGGAATAAGTATTGTTTTGTGCATACTGAAAAATCAGCACATAATTGTTAAATGTGAAGCAATATCTGGTTATCATCTCATTGACTAAAAAGAGATTAATTGCATGAAGCAGAAAATCATTTAAGAAGATGTTTATACATCTCCTCAGCAAGAAGTTCCCACCAGTCATAGTTAGCTTTGCATGAGTTGCAGAGTCATGCTGGGTGGGAGTTGCTTTCAGGAGCACTGTGCCAATGTCCACTGCAGTAAAAAGATAGTTGGGAACTCTTGCAATAGAAACTTTGCAATTGAATATCAAAGATAGGTCTTGTGGATACATTCCCATATTTCCACACTTGTAAGTTCCCACCCTGAGCATTAATTGTCAGGAGCGAGTTCTTCATGAGAATCTCCACGAAATCTGATTACTGAAAAAAACAGTTTTTATCCACGAGCAGTTGCTCTACTCAACAGCCAAAAATCTGTAGCCTCCCTTTGATCTGTTTTTTTGTTGGTTCACATGCTTGATCAATCGTGTTTTATCATTAATGTTTTATTATTATTAATGTTTAGTGTTTTCTGAGTCATTCTTAACTGTCACTGTATGTTGTTACCTGTGGGCGGAGCACCAAGGCAAATTCCTTGTATGTGAAACTTGGCCAATAAACTTACTCATTTACTTACTACCCTGAGAGCTTTTCCAGAAAGTAATTTCCATCATCGCCTCTGTGGTGCAGACTGGCAACTACACCACTCCAAGAACTCGTCCTCTGCCACTCTTTGTTCATGTTCTTGCTCCTCCTTCTCCCCTCTACTCATGATCTTTTAGGACAAATGCTGAGCCCTCCAAATGTGCCAGAGACAGCAGGTAATGATAGAGTATGAAGCCTTCATTGCAGAGTATTTTACTTCGGACTCACGTGAGTGACTACGTGAAGAAGGCCCGCCAGAGCGCTTGCGCGTCATTTACGTCCGACGCGTTTGGCGCACCGACAGGCTGGAGAGCGCAGCTCCACCAGCAGTAAGTAAAAACCCGCAGGTAAGTGTTTTAAACTTGCTGCAGTTTTGCTTAGGTCCCGTAAGGCTGGTTGCAGGAGCCAGCAGGGACATTTTCCTAAGGGGAAAAATTAAAATAATGAAAATAAGGCGAGTATATCGCCTGTAGAGTAAATCTACCTGTGGTCAGTCTGCGTGGGGAGGTGCTTAGGGGTCGGAGTAAACGCATCCCGGGTCCGTTCTGCTGCTACACCGCCTGCGTGTAATGCTAGGATGGGAAGCAAGCTGACGGAGCAAGGGTTCATTGTATCCCCTCAACAACGGGTGAGAGATATCCCCGCTAGCCATTTGCTCCACCCCGGATCCACAAACACTGAGCATTATTCTATGCTCACCAAGGGATTTATTTCATTTTAAAACTGCTGTACAAATGTAAGAAAAGGACATTCAATGCAGAATTATTCCAAAACTCCCAAGGTATAACTGGGAGCCTGGTTCAAAAAACTGGAGGCGGCGATGGGGTAATTAAGAGGGTGTGTGGATGGTGCAAAGAGCCCAGTCCAGACATCAAAAGACGAAGTTCCCTCTTGAAAAAATTCACGTCGTCGCTGGTCAGATCCAGCATCCAGTAATTACCCTTGCCAGGGTCATCGTAATATCGAGGCATTTAATGAAATTACAGCTGATTAAGGCTGAGGTTGTGGCTGTTCTGCCAGCCTTGTTTGTTCTCAAAGGTAGGGGGAAAAACCCTCATGATGAACTTGTAGCTGCGGTCAGCGGATGACGATGGCTTTGGAGACGCTGACTGTAGAGCCACCGGCAGTTCAGCCAGCAGCAGCAACTCTGGTGCTTTAAAGCACTGTGGCCACTCCTGTCCACTCCTGTCAGGAGGCAGGCCAAGAGTAAATTGTCCAGGCCTCTCTCCTGTCAACTCTGATGAGTGAGGCCAGAAGACTTCCCTAAAATGAACATTGGGGATGTCTGGACAACGTGGAACACCTCATAGCCGAAATAATACAACCAGGAGGAGTTCCAGCTGGGGTTATACCCCAGGGTCCCCAGCGGTTTTCAGCAGCAACCTCTAGAATAGGCCTACGAGTCTGCATGGGGACCCAGCACAGCAGCACCTTGTTTAGGGCTGTGTGTGTGACCTCCCGTGAGCATCAGCCGGGAGAGCCAGGGCAGTAGGAATCTGACCCTGAAGTTTGGTGTCCCTGCTTATGTGCATACACCAAAGCACATGAACTATGCTCCGGGTGTGCCCGATGTGGTCAGCAATTTGCCATACCGGTGAACTGGTGAAGCCAGGGATGACAATCTGGCCAGCAAGTTAATGGTCTCTCACCAGTTCCAGGACTTCATAATGGAGGAAACTTCGTAAGACATATCAAACACCTGTTAACTGTGCATCGCTCTAAAGGAGCGCATCATGAGGGCGCATGAGTTAAGGCTGCAGAAGTCCTAAAAAACTGGTTGGAGCAGGAACAATGGCGTTTGGGCAAATGGCAAGGCCACTATCTAAACACAGCAGGATATGGACCCTGCTGTGTAGTGCCCATTTGTTAGTATTTAATATTCACGAATAACTATCCAGCCTACACTCAACCCACGGTTCACGGCCTTGCGCAGATCCTCTAATATCCAGGGAAAGACCTGGACGATGAGACAAAAACTGAGACCGGGATGCCACCTCAAAAACCATACCCTTTTAGATTAGGAAGGATTAATTGAATATTGGACTGTATCCGGGGATCTCGAATTGGTATCTCGGAAGTACATCCACCCGTACAAAATACACCTAGTTGGGTATTGGGGTTTTCAATATCACTAACTCTACAGGTGAATGAGGCATATCAGCCTTAACAATTTGTGTCCAATTCCCCAGCCAAAAGAACGATGGTGGGTGTCGAGTCATTCTGGGCCTAATCATACTTAACCCTTAAGGTCCAGTATAAATGGCTTAAAATAAAAAAAATCGGTATTGTAACAGGGATCAAAAAAGTGTTATATGGCAGCCATAGATCTGAAATGCATAATATTCAGCTACCACACACCTGTTGAGAGGTTAGGTTCCTCACCCATCTAATTAAATTTAGATTAGTACCATTTAGAATGATTGGCTATTTGAGGTTCATCATTGATTAATTAACATGGCAGTACTTTGCCTATGGCCAAAACTGTAACTAATGTCTCGCAATGTACTAGAGACATTCTGATTCAATAACCTTTAGTTTACAAACTGATGTGAGCTTCAGGATGCGGAGCCACTGATATCGAGTCCGGCTGTGGCGGCAGATAGAATGTGAATGAAGCATTAGCCCTGCAGAGGCTGGGGTAAACTGCGTAGAATTGCTGGGTGCATTCTATGGCCTAAAGAATTCTGCTCAACAAAGCATGATTTGCATGTGCAGCTTCAGATTGATAATACCACAGCTGTTGCATATCAATCACATGGGTGGAATGAGATCATTATTTTGTGACAATTTGCCTAACCTCACCTGGCACTGGTGCATTACAAGAAACATCAGGGTCTCAGATATCTACCTATCAGGTAGAGATAATGTGAAAGTTGCAGACACCAGGTCATGTAAATTCTATGACAAACACAAAATGGATGATGAATCCAAAAGTTTCAAAATGATTGTTAGCCGGTATGGATTGCCAAACATAGATCTGTTGCATCCGGGTTAAATCACCAGTTACCTAAATACGGCATGGGAACCAGATCTAGGAGCAGTAGTGGAGGATACATTCTCGCTATGTTGGGGATGTACGTTCTTACGCTTTCCCCATTCTGCCTCATTTAATCAATGTCTCACCAAAATAGAGCACGACTACGCTTAGGCGTTTGGTACTTCCTAACTGGTCCACACAGCCATGGTCGCATTGGTTCTGAGACTGATGACACAGCATTCATGATTATCCCAATTACAGCAACTTGTTGGTTCACACTGGGACAGGAGGAGAGTCCCCTTTACATGAGCATATAAATGTATTGATTTGTATCTTCTGATCAGACTGTTCGAGGGACTCGGACTATCGAGTAGGACTGTCGATGTGATTACGATGGCCTGGAGAGATAGTACTAAAAAACGATATGTATCTCATATTAAGAAATGGGAGATGTCCTCTTTACAGTCAAATATATCTTATCATAAGTCACAGGCATACCGGATGTATTGGAGTTCCTGGCTACATTGCATTTTGACGAGCAGTTAAGCAAAAGTGCCATTTATAGTGCTCAAAGTGCTTTGTCCTCATATTTAGGGCAAGGGTCCGGACAACACTCTGTCGGATCTCATATATTGGTGGCCTGATTCATAAGAGGTATTTTAACAAAACCCTCCCAAATGTAGATATTCGTAAATCTGGGATGTGAGCATAGTTCTCACACTGCTTTAGCAATGGGCTCCAATTACATCTCTGCCTTTCCAGAAGTTAACGCTCAAAGTGATCATGTTCATGGTGCTAGTGGCAGCACTATGGGTCCAAATATTGCAAAAGTTATGACTGGACAGCATACATTCTTCTGTAGATAATATTGTGTTTTATGCATATGATCTAATCAAACAGAGCAGGCCAGGGATGGCTGGAACCAAAATAAGCTTAAAATATACCCATTGATCTAAGACTATGTGTAGTTACGCATCTGAGCCAATATATCAAGGCCATCAAGAGTCTCAGAGGCTCTGAAACAGCGATAGTCATCAGCCACATAAAACCTCATACAAAAGTGTCAGTACAAACCATTTCTGGATGGCCGAAACAGCTTTGCATTTTGCTGGAGTAGACACTGATGTGTTTAGATCACTCCACCAGGGCGGCGTCAACGTACGCAGCAAAGACACAGGAAGTGCCATTGGACCAAATCCTCACCGCAGGATAGTCCAGTTAAGAAACCTTTTTTACAGTTTATGATAAACCCTGTCCTTGCAATGCAAAGATTTGGGCATGCTGTTTTGGGTTCTCCTTTGCAATTTCCCCTGCGAAAGAGGGGTCATTACTGTTCTTTTATTGTTTAAAACGTTCATTGTATAATTTAAACAATGTTCAATACGTTATTTATTTATCCTGTGTCAACCAAGGCAGTGTGTCGTATGGAACTGTGTCTACGGCATGAAATCACAGAGCTTTGAAATCTTCACCTAGTCACTCATGTGACGGCGAAGTAAAATAGTAACATTAAATGAGAACTTACCAGTTTGAAGTTTGATCTTTATTTTATGAGGAGTTACGATGAATGATTACGTGCCCTCCACTCCCGACCTTCATAATCGCAAAGATCATCTGGTAGTTCTAGTCTTCTGAGTCTTACTATATCACTGTGACTGTAGTTACTGTGATTTCACGCCGCTGCTTTGAAGTATGACGCGCAGGCGCTCTGGCGGGCCTTCTTCACGTAATCCCTCATCGTAACTCCTCATAAAATAAAGATCAAACTTCAAACTGGTAAGTTCTCATTTAATCTTACTATTAAATTGCATTCTTGGAATGGTACTGATGTAGCAATTGCATCTCGAGGTCCTTGAAAGTCTGCATTGGCCTGCTGGTAGTGTTACAGCAATTATAGTAACTAGACCCAGATGAATCCACTCAGAAGCCAGGGTAGGAGTGAAAATCCATAATTCCACTCCAGCCAGCCCTCGGGCTGAGGTAGCATCAAAAAATAAAATCGGACAACACAGGAATAAACTGTCAAATGTAATGGGAAGGTAAATGGCAGGGCTATTAGAAACAGTAAATGGTAGAGCCCTTAGGAATGTTGATGGACTGAAGGATCTTGCGGTGCAAGATTTACAATATACATTAATAATTTAGATGAAGGAATTAAAAGTAACATTAGCAAATTTGCAGAAGAAAAAAAACTGGGTGGCAATGTGAACTGTGAAGAGGATGCTATGAGGCTGCAGGATGACTTGGACAGGTTTGGTGAGTGGGCAGAAGCATGGCAGATGCAGTATAATGTGGATAAATGTGAGGTTACCCACTTTGGTGGCAAGAAAAGGAAGACAAATTATTATCTGAATGGTGTCGGGTTCGAGAAATGGGAAGTCCAACGAGACCTGGGTGTCATAGTACATCAGTCACTGAAAGTAAGCATGCAGGTACAACAGGCAGTGAAGAAAGCTAATGGCACGTTGGCCTTCATAACGAGAGGAGTTGAGTATAGGAGCAAAGAGGTCCTATTGCAATTGTACAGGACCCTGGTGAGACCACACCTGGAGTATTGTGTGCAGTTTTGATCTCCTAATTGGAGGAAGGACATTGGTGCTATTGAGGGAGTGCAGCGTAGGTTCACCAGGTTAATTCCCGGGATGGCGGGACTGTCATATGATGAAAGAATGGAGCGACTGGGCTTGTATTCACTGGAATTTAGAATGAGAGGGGATCTTCTAGAAACATATAAAATTATTAAGGGATTGGACACGCTAAATGCAGGAAACATGTTCTGGATGTTGGGGGAGTCCAGAACCAGGGGCCACAGATTTAGAATAAGGGGTAAGCCATTTAGAACTGAGATGAGGAAAAACATTTTCACCCAGAGGGTTGTGAATTTGTGGAATTCTCTGCCTCAGAAGGCAGTGGAGGCCGATTCACTGTATGCATTCAAAAGAAAGTTAGATAGAGCTCTTAGGGCTCACAGAATAAAGGGGTATGGGAAGAAGGCAGGAATGGGGTAGTGATTATGGATGATCTGCCATGATCACATTGAATGGCGGTGCTGGCTCAAAGGGCCAAATGGCCTACTCCTGCACCTATTGTCTATGTATCTGTATGTATCCCTCAAAGTGGCAACACAAGCCATGGCTATCCCACGATGTCAAGGATGATGGTCTACGTCCCTTGTTTTTATAGACTCTCGGGTGGCTTATAAGTCCAATCCTGGCTTTGAAAGTTCTTCGGCATTCAGCACAGTGGCAGATGGCAGATCGGCCTTTGGTTTGCTGCCTCTCTTTCCGTTTACTTCTCTTTTCTTCTAATTCTGCACATCTGTTGGCCTCAAAGGTCACTGTTCCTTCTTGGATGATGGTTTCCTGTCCTTGGCATTGGTTTCCCAATTGTCGGTCGATTTCACATTTCTTCATGCTGGCTCTTAAGGCGTCTTTGAATCTCTTCTTTGGTCCGCCTCTTTTACGTTTACCTTCTTTGAGCTGGGAGTAGAAGGTTTGCATCAGAACAACATCACTGACCTATCTTAGTTGGTTCTTGATGACGAAGGCTTCGATCCTAGATGTTTTTGCTTTATTCAGCATGCTGATGATGTTGGTTCTCTGTCTTCCCAGCTGATATTTAAGCTGCTTTGAAGACATCGTTGATGGAACTTCTCAAGTATGTTGTCCAGGTTTCTGATGCATATAGGAGCATTGGAATCACCACTGCTGGTGTTTTGGTTCTTGTCGAACTGGATTCGTAGAGTCATAAGACGTTTGTTGATTCCCAGTGGTTGCTCTGTCAGTTTCTGAAGTAGGCTGTTTCAGATGGCAAAACCCACTCCATGGATCCTCGGTTGTTCAGGATCCAGAAAAAGGTGTATTGACCTTGTTCATCCCTTAGTTGCCCTTCTCCAGCTCTGCATGAGCAATGATGTCAAAAGTGAATTTTTGGAGTTCCCGAGTAACAAAGGTGGTTCTTCTTTCTGGTCCGTCTGAGTTTGGGTTGTCCATCAAAGTTCGTATATTCCAAGTTCCAGGTTTCATGGTTTCGCTTCTTGATGGTTTTCGACCACATTGTGATGATCCCTCAGGACAAGACGAAGTAAACTATTTTTAGGGCACCTTTACTAGCTCCTTCCCAGTTCAGAGTGATGCAGAGTGGATCCTAAATAGGGCTGCTCAGACATGAATACTGCTATCGAATAACTTTCCTACTTCTGTCCAAAGTTGAGCGATTGAATCAAGTATTCATGCTTCCGTGCCGGTTCTTGACTAGGAGCTTCCAGCCATCACACGGCCTGCTCCTGTGCCCTTCCCCGATCACTGAAAGTCTTGAGAAATTTGGTGCTGCTCACAGAACGAAGACGCCTATGCATGTGTTTGTTTAATGTCTACTTGATGTTGCACTGCAAGAAGCACACGGTCCTTCACAAATCAATCAACTAATTCCAATGGCTAGGGAGCCAAGACGATTGGAGCTGATAGATCTGTTGCAACCTTCCTCCGCCTTCACAGCCGTTGAGTTCAAGATAACTTTGTCTGCCTGGTCCGCCGTTGAGGTCTTGTAGGTTGGATCGTTCTCAAGGGCCTGTTCCACTTGGCAATTTTTTTTTAGTGACTGGCAGCGACATTGACTGACGTATCAGGATCGGCGAAAGATTTTGAACATTTCATCGCTCTCGGAATCATGGGGGCACGCAAGCCTCTTCACCATGACAAGGTAAATGATCTAAAGAGACAACACAAGTGTATAGGGTAGTAATGAACCCGTACAGTATTTTTGTCTTTGCACGTTGAATAAATTAGTATAAAAGTCAGGAATTCATTTTGCAGCTGGATAAATCTTTGTAACGGGGAATTCTGGTTGACATATTACAGGATGGCTGTGGAGGCTTTGAAGAGGGTGCACACTCACTTCACTAGGATGTTACCTAGATGAGAGTATATTTGTTTTAAGGAGCATTGAAGAAACTTGGATTGTTTTCCTTGGGGCGTCAGAGGCTGAGAGAAGGCGTGATGGAAGATTATAAAATTCTGAGAGGCATAGATCGTCAGCGACTAAAGAAAGATAAAAGTTGCTGAAAGCTGTCAAGGCCAAGTACAGCATCTCGAATGTACAAGAACAGACGAGGCTGCAAAGAGTAGGTTTCCGTCACAGGCATAGCCCTCCGCATCATCAAAAGCATCTTCATAAATCACAGCTTCAAGAAGGTGACATCTATCATCAAAGAATCCCACCATGCAACTCTCTTCTCACTGCTACCTTCAGGCAGGAGGTACAGAACCCTGAAGATCCATACCCTTAGGTTCAGGAATAACCATCAGGTTCTTGAACAAACCTGAACAACCCAAATCCTATCCCAAAAACAAAACAGTAGGGACTACCACTTGCCTTACCGGATTTGTTTTCCAATTGTGTTGCACACTAATGTCTTCTTTTGCACAATTTTTGTTTTCTTTTCACTGCCTTGTATACTTCATATAGAATTTATGTTTATGTGTTGTCGGAGTGTAGGTGGCTGTGAATGCTGCTGCAATCACAATTTTCATGATACCTGCACCTCACTGTATTTGTGCACATGACAATAAATTCGACTTGATTTGAATTAACTACCGATAACCTGCCTTCTATATTTGTATGGAAGCCAGTCAGTCCATCTGTCCATCAGACCATCCATCTGTAATATAGCCTCTGATTTTCTGACCTGCCATCTGACCTACTTGAAATTTTCTGTAGCTCTCCTTTGTTTGTATTCTCCATTCTAACTAATCTGATTTCACCATTTTTAAGTTCCCTTATTCCTGTGCTCTCTTTCACTAACTTCCCACATTAATCTATCAAGCAGATGACTTTGTCTACAATTTATCCCCACGACTATCTTGGCCTCGCCCTGTGACTGATCTACCTTTTGTTCTATTCATTCCTAGATACTGTCTCATCAAAATAAAATGAACATTTTCTCAAGGTGCGTCTACTTTGAAGAAGTTCTCCTCCTCTCTCCGATGAGAGTTATCTCCTCAAGGTATGTCTCCTCCTAACATTTTCCATGTTTCCCAGTTCTGAAAAGGGTTTTTGATATAAAACTTTAAATGTGTTTCTCCTTCAACAATTTCAGCCTAACCTACTTAGTGATTCCAGAGTTCTGCTTTTATTTCAGATTTTTTTGCATCTGTAGTTCTTTGATTTTCAGAAAGCAGAGTAAGTTCTTTCTCTGTGAGCTTGAGAGCCCAAACAATGAAGCAGATCATTGGAGTAAAGGGTCAGCCATTCAAGGCTGACGTAAAAAGACATTTCTTCACTCAGATAGTAATAGATCTTTGAAATTCTTTACCAAAGAGACTTGTGGAGGTTCAGTCATGGAGTGCATTAAAGTCTAAGATTAATATGTTTTTGGACTATTTAGGGAATAAAGGGATGTGGCATTGGGATAAATGAAAGCCATTATCTTTCTAAATTGTGGGCCGGCAACAGGATCCAAATGATCTACTCCTATATATATTTATTTATGTTATTCTTATGTTTGTTCCCTGTAAACCTTTGAGGATAGGGTCTAGAAATATAAGCGCTTATTTATTATTGTCCTCAGGATAGCTTGGGATATCTGTCTTCCATGGTTATTATGCAGTTCCATTCCTTGCAGTTTACCCAGTGGGACCACAATAGAAGCATCTGTATTATGGAAATTGTAATGGTAAAATTGAAGGTGCACATTCCCCAAAGTCACTGTGCTTGAAAGGCACAGACAAATCAGGATTAAGGTCGTAATGTCATACGGAATAGGAGTGGAATTAGGCCATTCAGCCCATCGTCTACTCCGCCATTTAATAGTGAGATTAAATGAGAACTTACCAGTTCGAAGTTTGATCTGTATTTTATGAGGAGTTACGATGAGGGATTACGTGAAGACCCCGTCCAGCACGCATGCGCGACATTCTTCGAAGCAGCGGTGTGGATTCACAGAAAAAACACAACAATTGAAATAAATATAGTAAAGAAAAAATAAGAACTTAATTACCAGTTGATCTGTATAATAGAGGGTGGGAGCGGAGGGCACGTAATCCCTCATCGTAACTCATAAAATACAGATCAAACTTCGAACCGGTAAGTTCTCATTTAATCTCACTATTTTATTTCGGAGTCACGTGAGTGACTACGTGAAGACTTCAAAGCTCTGTGATTCCGAACCATGTACCAGCTCATGCTTCACTCATTGTCTGAAGACCTTAGAGGGAGGAAGTATGTTATCACAATCAACAATAACCTGTTTTTGAACAAAAAAGGTTTATTATTGGCAACAAAAACAGAGAGCTCCCCTGGGCTTAAATTAAATATTATCTGCAGACTAAAATTCTGTCTACAAATGTAGCAGCTTCCACCAGCAGCTTATTATAAAACCTTTGGAAAGTTCTTTCCGAGGACCATCCTGCTCTGGCCAGAATATGGTCCATAGGCACGTCCATTCGCCTAGCCGCTGACGTAGATGCAGCCCTGGTGGAGTGAGATTTGTAAACATTAGTATCGACTCCCGCGGACTTAGGCACCTGCTTGAGCCACCTTGAAATGGTTTGGCTCGTCACCTGACCATGAGGCTTCTTGTGGTTTATCCATAAGGCTTTTTCTCTCCCTCTTATGTTGTATGTTGTGTCTATGTAATTTGCGAGATGGGTCTTGGCACACAGCCGTGGGTCAGATGAATATGCCCGGAACTCCATGACTGGAGGCATGGTACCTGGTCTAGTTTGTTTGACCAGTCCCTGAATATGGAATGTGAAACAGTCCAATGACTCTGTCATGCTGTCCAGCCTCAGAAGGTGGAGGGACTGTGCCCTTTGAGCTGACACAAGTGCCACGAGCATGACTGATTTCAGAGTAAGTTGTTCCAGCGTGAGTGACCTGGGTGGTGGCCATCCGCTAAGGTACGTCAGCACAATGCTGACATCCCAGATCTGAGTGTACCTTGGTCTGGGGGAATTGGTGTTAAAAATGCCCCTCATGTTTTTGACCAATAGTGGATGGGACCCCAAAGCCTGTTGCCCTGCTGCTGGAATCAAATAAGCTGACAACGCACTCCTGGATGTATTGATGGCACTGTAGCTGAGTCCTCCCCGATGTAATCCAACCAGGAACTCCACAACACTGGTGGCTGTAGCTGTTGAGTAGGTAGTTCCTGTTTTGGACCAATATCGTTCCCATTTTCTTATGTTGGTCAGGTATTGTCTCCTGGTGGACTCCCGGTGGGATGCGCTCATCATGTTGATGGCGTCCTCACACAGTCCCAGGCCCAGTAGAGGTCGTTTTAGAATCTGCAAGCCAGGAGATTGACTCTGTCATGGCACGGGTGACTAATGCCCGACACTGGGTGGATTAATAATTTTGGACTGCTGGGGAATTCCAACAGTGTTTCGACAGCCATGTCGAGGGCCACTGGGAACCATGGCTGTGTAGGCCAGTCGGGTATTATCAAGATTCCTGAAGCAGAATCCAATTGAATCTTGTGTAATATCCGACTGATGAGGCAGAAGGGAGGAAAAGCATAAAATAACATTTTCCCCCAATGCAGCGTGAATGCATCAACTGCAGCTGCCTCAGGGTCTGGTTCCCAAGCGACATACGTTGGTACCTGGTGATTCAGCCTGGATGCAAATAGATCGATATCTGGTGTGCCATATTGCTTTGTAATTTCAGCAAATACTTTGGGATCTAACATCCATTCGATGTTATCGTTAAATTTGCATGACCTGGTGTCTGCCACTATATTTTGCTTACCTGGTAGGTAAGTTGCTGATAACCAAATATGGCTTTCGACACACCATTGCCAGATTAGGTTGACCAAATTGTCACACGATATTGACTTTACACCACCCATGTGATTGATATAAGCCACCACCATGGTATTATCTAATTGCAACCGGACATGTGCATGATGCGTATTAGATGAATATGCTTTTAAACCATAAAACGCACCCAACATTTCTAAGTAGTTGATACCCCGTGTCTGTAGGGAAGATGATTCAGAATTAGTCCATCTGCCCCCTGTGCTGGATTGTATGTTAGTTGCTCCTCAGCCCAAAGCACTGGCATCCGTTTGAATGGTTAATACTGGATTGGTGATTATTATGGGACTGGAACTGAGCCTAACGTTCCTTGTCCACCATTGTAACTCTGGAATGGATTCAGCAGTTAAATTCATAACTCGGTTAAAGTGACCTGAGTTTTGCTTTAGTGCGTGCACTTTTGCTCTTTGCAAATTTTGGTAGTGCAAAGGCCCAAATTGTACAGCTGGAAAAGCTGCTACCATTTTACCAATAACTCTGGCTACCTGCCATATGGTTGACTGATGTTTATCCATTAGTTCACTGCAAGATAGTGCCAATTCTGATGCTTTCCCCTTCGGCAGAGTTACAATCATGCGAACAGTATCAATCGTAAATCCAAGATAGTCCATGGTAGTGGACAGTGTAAAATTGGATTTATCTGAATGTATGACAAACCCCAAAGTTTCAAACAAACGTTTGGTGGCTGCTACTGGCAAAATAGCTGTCTCCAAGGTTTTCCCTACTATTAAAATGTCGTCTAAGTACGCCATGACTATATGCTTTAGTTTCCTCAATAATGCCAAAGCGGGTTTTAAGATTTTAGTGAACAACCTTGGAGCTGAGGTTAGTCCATTTGGTAAGGCTTTAAATTGCCATAGCTGTTTCATCCAGATAAACTTTAAGTATTTACGATGTTCCTTGTGTATGGGTACTGAGTAGTAGGCATCTTTTAAATCAATGCTTGCTAGAAAGTAACCTCTAGAAATCAATAGTCTGGCTGTTTCAAAAGTTTCCATCATGAAATGTATATACTTAACAGACTTGTTTAAAGTAGTTACGTCAATGATGATGCGACATCCACCATCTTTTTTAGTTTTAGTGAAAATATTAGACACAAATTCCAAAGGTTCATGTTTTGTTCTTTCAACGACACCTTTTGCTAGTAGCCTCATCAGTTCAGCTTGACCCTCTTGTTTCTCTTTGACTGAGAGGGTGAATACCCTTTGGGGTATATGCTGAACTGGCGGAATGTTTTCATGAACAGTCAATTTTATAGCCATGAATGCTGCTGAGTATATACTTGTCATTAGTGATGGATTCCCATGCATCCAAAAACAAGTGCAATCTTCCCCCTGTTAGTATAGAGCCCCTACTGCTCATATGCTGAGAGGAACCAGACCCACCTACCTCCATGGTTACTGGTGCTTCTTCTGCCTCTTCGCCTGGATGATGAGGTCTCTGCTGGGCTGTAGAGGGCTGCTGTTGATGCTGATGTTGATGTTGTTGGGGGTGGCGCATTTTCCATGGGGTCCACTCTGGGCCCTGGCCTAAAAAAGGCTTACGGGGAATGGGTGCGGACCCCGAGCTTTCACCAGTTGCCGTGGGGTACTGCCACCTGGGTTTGTTAGGTCTGCTCGGTCCCAAACCTGCCGTCACGAGACCAAAGGTCTTGGATTCTTCCTCTAGTTCTTTCACCTTTTTCGGAAGGTCCTTTCCAAAGAGCAGAATTGGAGGTCCTGAACCCGGTGGAACATAAAGCAGACCACTGAGAAAATACACTTGACCACGGTAAAAACTTACCTGTCGGCCCGACTTTTCAATTTGTAGCGGGAACGCCTTGAACTCCCGTTCGTCGCGGGTGCACTGCATGAACGCTAATTTCACGCATGCGTGCTGGACGGGGTCTTCACGTAGTCACTTACATGACTCCGAAATAAAATCATGGTTAATCTATCGCTCCTTCCTAACCCCATTCTCCTACCTTCTCCTCATAACCTCTGACACCTGTACTAATCAATAATCTAACTATCCCAGCCTTAAAAATATCCACTAACTTGGCCTCCACAGCCTTCTGTGGCAAATAATTCCACAGATTCACCACCGACTAAATAAATTTCCCCTTATCTCCTTCCTAAAATAATGTCCTTTAAATCTGAGGCTATGACCTCTGGTCCTAGACTCTACCACAAGTGGAAACATCCTCTCCACATCCACTCTATCCAACCCTTTCATTATTCTGTATGTTTCAATGACGTCCCCCCCCCCCCCCCCCCCCCCCCCCCCTCATTCTTCTAAACTCCAGCAAGTACAGGCCCAGTGCCAACAAATGCTCATCATAGGTTAACCTACTAATTCCTGGGATCATTCTTGTAAACCTCCTTTGGACTCCCTCCAGAGCCTTACTCAGATATGGTGCCAAAATTGCTCACAATATTCCAAATGTGGCCTTACCAGCACCATATAGAGCCTCAACATTACATCCCTGTTTTTGTATACAAGCCCTTCTGAAATGAATGCAGGCATTGAGTTTGCTTTCTTTACTACCATTCGACTTACAGCTTACTTTTTGGGAATCCTGCACCAGCACTCTGAAGTCCCTTTGCACCTACGATTTCTGGATCCTCACTCCCTTTAGAAAATAGTCTATGCCTTTATTCCTAATACTAAAATGCATGACTTCACACTTTGCTACACTATATTCCATCTGTCACTTCTCTGCCCACACATCCAAACTGTCCAAGTCCTTCTGCAGAGTCCCTGCTTTCTCTACACTACCTGCCCCTCCACCTATTTTCGTATCATCCACAAACCTGGCCACAAAGCCTTCAATCCCCTCATCAAAATCATTCATATACAATGTGATATTAATATATAGCGGCCTCAGCACCGACAATTGCAGAACTCCACTAGTCACTGGCAGCCAACCAGAAAAAGCCCCCTTTATTGCCACGCTTTGTCTTCTGCCAACCACCCAACCTACTGTCCATGCTAGTATCTGCCGTTTGATACAGTGGGCTCTCTTCTTCCTAAGCAGCCTAACGTGTGGCACTTTATCAAAGGCTTTCTGAAAATTTAAGTAAACAACAGCTACTGACTCTCCTTTGTCTGTCCTGCTATTTACTTCTTCAAAGAATTTGTCGAACAAATTGTCGAACAAGGCCTCTCCTACACAAAGCCATGCTGACTTTGGCCTATTTTATCGTGAACTTCTCAGTACTTCGTAACCTCATCCTTTATAATGGACCCTAAAATTTTACCAACCATCAAAGTCAGACTAACTGGCCTGTACTTCCCACTATTCTGATTTGCTCCCCTTTTGTGCAGCGGGATAATATTGGCAATGTACCAATCATGTGAGACCACTCCTGACTCCAGTGATTCCTGAAACATCACTTTCAATGTCTCCGCAATCCCTGATGCTACCTCTTTCAGAACCCTAGGGTGCAGTCCATCCGGCCCAGGTGACGTATGCACCTTCAGCCTTTTCAGCTTCCCAAGCACCTTCTCCCTAGTAATAGCCACTCCACTAACCGCTGCCCCCTGACTCGAATTTCAGGCACGTTGCCGGTGTCTTCCACTGTGAAGACTGAAATGTTAAGCAAAAATGTTATTCAACACCTCTGCCCTTTCTTTATTCCCCATTATCACATTCTCCGGGTGTTTTCTTCCACACTCCAAAGCTTGGAAGTTAATTGGCTTTGGTAAAATTGTAAATTGTCCCTAGTATAGGATAGTGTTAATGTGAGGGGATCGGCACGGATTCGCTGGGCTGAAGGTCTGTTTCCATGCTGTATCGCTATACTAAAATTACTAAATTCATCATATCATTTTTTTTAAACTATCACATGATGAAGAATTTCTTTCTGGGAATTAAGGAAATTCTTACTTTCTGGAATTACAAGTTTTTACAAGTTTGCAAACACAATACAAAGTATTGATTAAAGATGATACATTTATATATACTTTTACAGGACTAACTATTAATCTGATAATAATTCTATAAATGTGTTTTTGAGATTAAAATAGAAGCTGGTTTCTATGACCTGTGCACCCTACAAAATGTTTTGGAAGTAGAGGTAACTTTAAATATGTCATTTAAACAGTTAAAAAAAAACATAAAAAGGACAGTTTCTTTCAGATCTGTTATATAGTTCAAACTTTTCATTAAGCAAAGCTTGTGGTCAGCCTGATTGTAAATACTTTTGATAGCCCCCTGCCCATGATTTTGCTTAACCATAAGTAGTCTTATGGTTAATCTCTGCACATCTTAAGACATTCCTTACTAACTGGCTTATCATCTGTAAACCTTACAAAATTGGACGCAGTTTTAAGGACAATTATCTCCAAAATCTCTATTGTTAATGTACACATCATATATACTTTGAAACAGCATAATCATAACAGCTGCAGTTGAACTGGAATCAGTAAATGGTGGATTTTATACCTCTTGGAGGTAAAATAAATGTTTTCAGAATACCTGGAAGAAAGCCAAATACCCAAACTGGAATTAAAAACTGTAAAATGAGTCAGGAGCATTTAAGTTTCGGCCATTATAAAGAATGATCCCACTTTTAAGCAAGAACATTCAGAGTTCAGTTCTCAATGTATTCTAAACTGATGTAGATACATTTGATACCTTGTACATTAATATTCCAGATATTATCACATGTTGTTGTCCAATTAGCAGACACAGAATAATTCACTTTACAACAAAGTATTCTGAAACAAATGCAAATGACCAACAATGAAAAAAATTTGGTCTGACAGATCAAACTACTAATGTTAGAAATACTCTGGGAGCTTGGATGTCATCATGACCTGAGTAAATAGAGCCACACCCCTTTTAAAATGCATAAAAGAGACTGGGTTCTGACTGTCGAAGAGTTTTTACTGAGGCGGAGCTCAGTAGTCTGTGAAGAGAGTCCAGGTTCAGGGAAACAAAAAGATTTTTAGATAAAGGTCTGCTGTCCACTGGGTGTTTATAATCCAATCTCTCAGCAAGTGGAACATTCACAGTCCCAACAATGAACAAGGAGGAATTAACTTTACCTGGCTTCTCACAAAACACTATCCAAACACCCATTCCGGAGAACACTGTAAGTATTTTATCAAAATGTGGCAGTAAATCCGCATGAAATCTTGTACTGTTGATTTGATTGTTGTGAATTGCAGAGGTTTTCAGGTGTGTTTAAGGTCAAAGCTGAAATAAGGTAAAATAAACAGCAGCTTACTTTTGCATTCTGTGTTTACATTCTACTTCTTATGTGAAATCCAGACCAACAAAGTCTAACGTCAGGTTCAGCCATTTCCTTTCTTTGTCCAGGCAGCCACTGATGACCATGTCTCCGATGGCGATGAGAATTTGGAGCGAGGCAACTGGTCTTCGAAGACTGAGTACTTGCTCTCAATGATCGGATATGCTGTGGGTCTGGGCAACGTCTGGCGATTCCCTTACCTGGCATACAAAAATGGAGGAGGTACTGTACAAAGTCCAATGTGCAAGGTGGAAAAGAAGTAAATAATGTTTATTGATTTGTAAATAATTTAAATTCCATGAACTAGTGATCCAGCAATAGGTAAAGAGTCCGTGGCTGAGCATTATTGAGGATTGAATGATTACATTTAAAATTCCATTTTAGTTCTTGGAATCATTTTCTTATGCAGATGGTAAAATTTATATGGAAATTTTTCTCACAGCTCCTTGCAGATGCAAATCACAACTTTCAGGAATATTTAGAGTGAAAATTCTCCCAAATGATTGACACCGATCATAGCCCCATTTAGAGGGTTTTGATTCTAACTAAAGTTAATAAATATCAAATACATGCTATTTAAAGCCAGTGATCAACTTTGATGTGTGTGTAGAAATTATTATTTAGTTCTAAATCTATATATTACAAAAACTCTCATCTTGTTTGTTTGTATATATGCGTGTGCGTGCGTGTGTTCCCGAAACTCCGATAAAATGGTACACGATAGCGCTACAATTTTCGTCCCACCTTACTCACCATTGTCCTGTGATTAAATGAAACCAGTTTTGTTCAGATTTTTACAAGTTATTGACATTTTAAACTTTACAAAAAACACTTTTCCACTTGCCTTGCTTGTCACCGCGTTCGATGTCACAATGGGATCCCGAATCTCATTTTTTTTAAACTAGCGATTTTCATTGACACTGATTTATTTTTTTAAACTCCATTTTAATCAAATTCTTCCATTTCCATTAACACGTAACATAGTGTTCAGGTTATTTTAAAGCAAAAACGAGATTTTCATTGAGAATTTTTTTTTTTTTAAAACATTGCGATTTTCATTGAGATTTATTTTATGCTAAAATCCGTTTTAGTCAGATCCCAACGGGTCTGCGAGTGCGCAGTTGGGGGAGGGTTGTCTTTTTGAGATCGTCATTTGATTTGCTCTACCACCATTGATTGGCTCTGACCTCCCGTTCAAAGCCAAATTGGTCCGAGCGTCAACACCTCCCCCTCCACATGGGGTCCATTGATTGGCTCCGACCGCTCGCTCAATGCCCAATTGGTCCGGGTCACACGTGAGGAGAGCTCCAACGCAGACCCCCCCCCCCCCCCCCCCCCCACATGGGGCAGATTGTTTGGCTCCGACATCCCATTATGACACAAAGCTGGGTGGCAGTGTGAACTGTGAGGAGGATGCTATGAGAATACGGGGTGACTTGGACAGGTTGGGGGAGTGGTAGCAAAAACAGGAAGGCAGATTACTATCTAAATGGCGCCAAGTTGGGAAAAGGGGAAGTACAATGGGATATGGGGGTCCTTGTTCATCAGTCATGTTGGCCTTTATAACAAGAGGAATCGAATATAGGAGCAAAGAGGTCTTTCTGCAGTTGTACAGAGCCCTAGTGAGACCACACCTGGAGTATTGTGTGCAGTTTTGGTCCCCTAATTTGAGGAAGGACATTCTTGCTATTGAGGGAGTGCAGCATAGGTTTACAAGGTTAATTCCCGGGATGGCGGGACTGTCGTATGCTGAGAGAATGGAGCGGCTGGGCTTGTACACTCTGGAGTTTAGAAGGATGAGAGGGCATCTTATTGAAACATATAGGATTGTTAAGGGTTTGGACACGCTAGAGGCAGGAAACATGTTCCCGATGTTGGGGGACTCCAGAACCAGGGGCCACAGTTTAAGAATAAGGAGTAAGCCATTTAAAATGGAGACGAGGAAACACTTTTTCTCACAGGGAATGGTGAGTCTGTGGAATTCTCTGCCTCAGAGTGTGGTGGAGGCAGGTTCTCTGGATGCTTTCAAGAGAGAGCTAGATAGGGCTCTTAAAAATAGCGGAGTCAGGGGATATGGGGAGAAGGCAGGAATGGGGTACTGATTGGGGATGATCAGCCATGATCAAGAGAGAATGGCGGTGTTGGTTCGAAGGGCTGAAAGGTCCGGGTCCCACTTGGGGGGAGCGCAGACTCTGCCCCCCTCATGTGGGGTCGATTGATTGGCTCCGAACGCCTTTGCCTCTCCCTCCCCCTCCCCCACCCCCAGTTCCAGGCCGCTTGGCCCGACCCCCCCACATCCACCGCCTCCAGTACAACTTCATCGCCGACGTGGTGGAGAACACAGGGCCGGCGGTGGTTTACATCGAGATCCTGGGGAGGTGAGGAGGGTGAGTGGGGGATTGAGGGAGGGGAAAGTGGGGGAGGTGAGGTGGAGGGTGGGGGAGGAGGGGGATGGAGAGGAAGGGGGTGGGGGAGGTAGGGAGTGGGGGATAGAGGGAGAGGAGCACAGTGGGGGAGGTGAGGAGGGAGAGTGGGGGTGGGATATGGGGAAGGTGAGTAGTGGGGGAGGAGGGGGGTAGTGAGGGGATAGGGATTATGGAGGGAGGGAGTGACTGAGTGGAAGGGAAAGAAGAGGGAAGGGGAGGGGAGGAGGAGAGGGGAAAGAATAGGGAGGGTGAAAAGGAAGAGGTGGGGTGCCAGTGGATGAGGGGGAATGGAGGAGGATAGGGGTAGGAAGAGGTGTGGCAAGGTAATGGAGGAGGGAGAGTGAGATGCATTCACATTGATCTTATATTTTACAAGTTATTGCCATTTTGAACTTTATAAACGTCAGCTGCGCCTGTGCAGCTGGGGGCTATGGGTGAGTGGTGGAATATTGTGTTGGGAGAACGGGGCCCAACGGGTTCCACTTGGCCTAGTATCTTTAAAACATTATTGTTATGATACAAGAACATATATATTAAGGGCCTGTCCCACTGCGGCGACCAAATTCGCGAGTTTAGAAGAGTTTGCCCTCGACTCATAGTCGAGGCACGGTCGACACGAGGTCCAAGGAGGTCTTTGTAACTCTCCTTCATGCTCGAGAGTAGTCCCCGCGTACTTGAGGCCTCAGATAGGTCGTGGCGTTTTCTTCAACATGTTGAAAAATGCCCGCAAGTAAAAAAAGGTCGGCAAAAAATGTCGCCAAAAAAGTAAAAAGGTTACTCGTAGGTTTAGTCGAGGTAGGTCGTAATGCTATCCTAGGTAGTCGAAGGCAATCGAAGGTAGTCAAAGGTAAAGCTCGTTGAGAAAAAAAAGGTAAGTAAACCGACCGGTAATGTTAAATGCCCGCTAAACTTCTCTAACTTCAAGTAACCCCTGCTTTCCCTCTCTTTCCATCCCCTTCCCCATTCTCAGTTTTCCGACCAGTCTTACTGTCTCCAACTACATTTTATCTCTGTCTGCTTTGTTGTTACCTACTCCCAGCTACCAATGATCTAATCTACATTTTCCTTGATCTCCATTCCCTTTGTCTGTTTTCAAACCTTACACTTCCTTATCTATGTATCTCCCTCGCCCCTGACATCAGTCCGAAGAAGGGTATTGACACAAAATGTCACCCATTCCTACTCCCCAGAGATGCTGCCTGAGTTACTCCAGCATTTTGTGTCTATCTCAGGAGTAAATTGGGAGTAGTTGGTATTGACGAAGTTCACATCTGATATGTTGGAGTCATTTAAAGATCAGCTGATCAGCATTCAGGACCGGCATTCTCTCTACTAAGTAGGAGTGACAAGGTTGGCAAGGGAATCTTGGAAATCAAAAAGGCATGTTGCACAGCGATATAAAATTTTGGTTTGGCCACATTTGGAGTATTATGTGCAATTCTGGTCACCATATTATGGGAATAAAGTGGGGGTTTTAGAGGGTGTAGAGGATGTTTACAGGATCCTTCCCAGATTAGAGGATATTAGCTGCAAGAAGAGGTTGGACAAACTTGGATTGTTTTCTCTGGAGTGTCGGAGTAAAGTTTTATTAAATTGTGAGAGGCATAGGCATTTGCCCAGTGTGGAAATGTCAAATCCTAGAGGGCATAGCTTTAATGTGAGAAGACGAAAGTTTAAATGAAACAAACAGAGCAACTTTTTTTTAAGGCAGAGTAGTTTGCACCAGGAACAAGCTGCAGGCAGCAGTTAGTGGCATTCATGAGGTTTGTAGGTAAGAGTCATGGGTCAAGATGCCCCAACTACACCTGCCTGTGTTTGGCCCACACCCCTCTAAACCCTTCCAATCCATGACCCTATCCAAATGTCTTTAAAACGATACCTCCCCTGGTAGCTCATTCCATATATCACCATACTGTGTCAAAAGTTGCCCCTCAGGTTCCGATTAAATCTTTCCTCTCTCACCTTAAACCTATGTCCTCTGGTTGCTGACTCCCTTACTCTGGGTAAAAATCTCTGCATTTATGTGAACTACAGTATTCCCATCTTGATTTTATACAGCTCTACAATATTACCCTTCAGTCCTGTGCTCCAATTAATAGAGTCTCAGCATGCCCAACCTCTCCCTATAGCTCCGGCCCTCGAGTCCTAGCAACATCCTCGTGAATCATCTCTGCACTCTTTCCACCTTAACAATATCCTTCCTATAGCAGGGTGACAAAACCAAACACAATATTATAAATATGGTACACCAATGTCTTGTACAACTGTAACATAACATCCCAACATCTACACTCCACACCCTGACAGATGAAGACAAAATGTACCAAAAGCCCCCCTGACCACCCTACCTACGTATGACACCATTTTCAGTGAATTATGTATCTGTACCAAGAGACCAAGCATAGGCTCGGCGATCCCTTTGCCCAACACCTCCACTCAATCCGTACTAACCAACCTGATCTCCCGGTTGCCCAGCACTTCAACTCCCCCTCCCATTCTGAATCTGACCTTTCTGTCCTCGGCCTCCTCCATTGCCAGAGTGAGGCCAAACATAAATTGGAGGAACAACCACCTCATATTTTGCTTGGGTAGTTTACACGCCAGTGGTATGAACATCGACTTCTCTAATTTCAGATAGTCCTTGCTTTCTCCCTCCTCCCCCTCCCCCTTCCTAGCTCTCCCACATAGCCTACTGTCTCTGCCTTTTCCTTTCTTTTTCCCAACATCTGTCTGAAGAAGGGTCTCGATCCAAAACGTCGCCTACTCCTTTTCTCCTTAGATGCTGCTACACCCGCTGAGTTTCTCCAGCATTTTTTGTCTACTATCTGTACTCCTAGATCCCTCTGCTCTACAACACTCCCCAGGGCACGGCCATTCACTGTGATCATACTGCTCTGGTTTGAGTATACCAAAGTAATCAATAGAGATTAGTTATTTCTTGAAAACAGTAATTGTCTTAAGAATGAACCTGATATTCAGGCCTTGGAAATCAGAGGAAATTCAACTTATGTTGTTGATGACACAATATACCATATTTTACTTCAGACAGAACTTATGCCCATTTTCAATCATCTCATCGCTGTAATTGGTTTTAAATATTGACATTTCCCAAATATGTGGTACATGGCACAGTTCCTCCAATGTTCGAAGCAGATTTAAACCCCACCTGATTTTGGAATCAGATTACAGGATGTCTGTATGATTACTAAAGAAACATTCACTTAAAAGCTCACTGATCCACATTCCTTTGGATCAAGTGTCCGCATCCAAGAGGCTTTTTGCACTAAGTTTGTTGAAGAAATGAGAATGATTGGAAGATTCCTCTAAATTACAATGAGAACCATTCACATAAGCCTCCTTTTGACACAAAACCCATTCCTTAAGTTACTAGGAAACCATTCAGAAGTATAAACCAATACATTTGATGTGTGCCATGTTCAATTTCACAGCTGGTTTTACAACATAAAAACTTACAGGATGCAGAACTAGATCTATTTCTATTTGCTTCTTACAGTAAATAAATATGTATATCAGGTACCTTATAACCATCTCAATTCTGTCACTCAAACTAACAGAATAAACAAATCTGCCTCAAAAAAACATTATTTAGAGAGTCATAGAGTGACACAGTGTGGAAACAAGCCCTTCAGCCCAACTTGTCCACACCGGACAACATGTCCCAGCTTCACTAATCCTACCTGCCTGCGCTTGGTCCATATCCCTCCAAACATGTCTTCTCCATGTACCTGTGTAACTGTTTCTTAAACTTTGGGATAGTCCCAGCCTCAACTACCTCCTCTGGCAGCTTGTTCCCTACACCCACCACCCTTTATGTGAAAAGATTACCCCTCAGATTCCTATTAAATCTTTTCCCCTTCACCTTGAACCTATGTCCTCTGGTCCTCGATTCCCATACTAAGGGCAAGAGATTCTATTTGTTTCATGGTTTTATATACCTCTATAAGATCACCCTTCATCCTCCTGCACTCCAAGGAATAGAGACCAAGCCTACTCAACCTCTCGCTTTAGCTCAGACCTTCTAGTCCTGGCAACATCTTCGTAAATCTTCTCGGAACCATTTCAAGCTTGACAATATCTTTCCTATAACATCGTGTCCAGAACTGAACACAAAGCTCTAAATGTGGTCTCACCAACGTCTTATACAACTGCAACATGACCTCCCAATTTTTATACTCAATACTCTTACTGATGAAGGCCAATGCGCCAAAAGCATTTTTGACCACCTCAACTACCTGCGACTCGACCTTCAAGGAACCATGCACCTGTATTCCTAGATACCTGTGTTCTGCAACACTCCCCAGAGGCCTACCATTCACTGTGCAGGTCCTGCCCTTGTTAGACATCCTAAAATGCAACACCTCACATTTCTCTATAATAAATTCCATTAACCATTCCTCAGCCCAGCTGGCCAAATTGATCAAGATCCTGCTGCAATTGTTCACAACCATCTTCGCTATCTGCAAAACCACCCTCTTTTGTATCATCAGCAAACTTGTTAATCTTGCCCTGTATGTTCTCATCCAATTCATTGATGTAGATGATAAACAGTAACAGGCCCAGCACCGAACTCTGAGGCACATCACTAGTCACAGGCCTCCAGTCCTATTGGAGGAACTCAGCAGGTCAAGCAGCATACTGTATGTGGAGGCAAACAGGTGGTCGAAGTCTGAAGAAGGGCCTCAACCCAAAACGTCACCCATTCCTTCTCTCCAGACATGCTGCCTGACCCGCTGAGTTACTCCAGCATTTTGTGTCTACCTTTGATTTAGACCAGCATCTGCAGTTCTTTCCTACACAGATGGTTGATGTTTCAGGTTGAGATTCTGCATCAGGATTGAGAGGTAGAAGGGTTGGTAGATGGCAGGTGAAGTGGAGGATGATGGGCAGATGGAGCCAGTGAGGGAGGGGAAAGAAAGGTTCAGGGAAAGAGAAAAAGTAGATAACAATTAAAAAAAGGCCCTCTCTGGCCCTTCCAGTCCGTGGACAAAAAGAGCCAAGTGGGTGGGGAAAGGAGGGGGAAGGTAGAGACACAGTGAAGGTGAAAAGTGGAACCTGATGAGGGAGAGATGGTGGGCAGATAGAACCAGATGGAGAAGGGAATAGGAAGGGTTGGCCAAGGAACAGGAAACCCAGGTGTGTCAGTGATGAGGAGATGGAACCAGATGGGGGAGGTAAACAAATTTAGGCAATGGACGGGGGACGGAAATGAAGAAAGAGAAATGAAAAGCCTTATTTTGAGAATAAATGCAGTGGAGACTGAGAAACTGAATGAAAGGGATGGACTTTTCCAGGAGACATGGTGGTAGGAGGTGTATATGGCATATCTTTGGGAGTCAATGGCTTTATAATAGATATAAACATTGCTGAATTATAGATTTTCTCATGTTTACATCTTGTTGTTCACACTGCCTGCAGATATGAATCTGGTCACGTTATCTGAAATCATTCATGTTTTAATTTCTATACCTGCAAATGAAGTGGCTTCAGCAATAATTATATATTTTTTTCATCTCTTTGTAAAAAATCGCCATAAGGTTTCTATTAGGAGTATATTTTGAATTTGCAGGTCCAGCATTGACTCCATTGCAATATCTTTCTATTTAACTATGTTGATATAACACAGTTACTTTGTACCAGATGTCATCCGAGTCCCTCAAGTAAATGAACCTGGTTTGTTGTGAGAAATGCAATAGGACAAAAGTCCGAGTGTTCACTGGGGTAGTTTTGTTTGTTATTCACAGGCTTAGTAAACTTGAAAGTATCATTAGAGGTTAGTTCCAGTGTTAATAATAAGTAATCTAATATTTAATGTTCACTGAAAAACATCATGAATTCTATTATCAACAAAATATTTTTCAATTTCTAGGAGCGTTTCTTATTCCCTATGTTATCATGCTGGCGTTCACTGGGATGCCTCTCTTTTTCTTGGAATGCTCATTTGGACAGTTTGCCAGCCTTGGACCTGTTGCAGTGTGGAAAGCTGTGCCAATCTTACAAGGTCAATGTTTATTTAATTAGATTTAATTGATATTAAAACATTGCTTTAGGTTTTCCTTACCAGCCTTTTGATTTGGGGCAGTGAAGTTAAGAAGCTAATCAACTGTATACTTTTAAAGAGAAAGAGATGCAGATAGTGAAGAGGCACAAGTGAAATATTTACTTTTCTCATTCCAACTATAATAAAAATGTAGATGTAATAATACTGCCATTGGTTTCTAAAAGGAAGGTTAGTTGCAGTGCATTCAGAAAGTATTCAGACAGAAACATAGAAACACATAGAAAATAGGTGCAGGAGTAGGCCATTCGGCCCTTCGAGCCTGCACCACCATTCAATAATATCATGGCTGATCATCCAACTCGGTATTGATCACCTGTCTTCTCTCCATACCCCCTGATCCCTTTAGCCACAAGGGCCACATCTAACTCCCTCTTAAATATAGCCAATGAACTGGCATCAACTACCTTCTGTGGCAGAGTATTCCAGAGATTCACCACTCTCTGTGTGAAAAATGTTTTTCTCATCTTGGTCCTAAAAGATTTCCCCCTTATCCTTAAACTGTGACCCCTTGTCCTGGACTTCCCCAACATTGGGAACAATCTCCCTGCATCTAGTCTGTCCAACCCCTTAAGAATTTTGTAAGTTTCTATAAGATCCCCCCTCAATCTTCTAAATTCTAGCGAGTACAAGCCAAGTCTATCCAGTCTTTCTTCATATGAAAGTTCTGACATCCCAGGAATCAGTCTGGTGAACCTTCTCTGTACTCCCTCTATGGCAAGAATGTCTTTCCTCAGATTTGGAGACCAAAACTGTACACAATACTCCAGGTGTAGCCTCACCAAGACCCTGTACAACTGCAGTAGAACCTACCTGCTCCTATACTCAAATCCTTTTGCTATGAGTGCTTCACTTTCCCCTTCACTTTCTCCACATTTTGTTATGTTAGGCCTTATTTTAAAATGGATTAAATTCATTTTTTTTATCATCAATCTACACACAATACCCCAGAATGAAGAAGTAAAAACAGGTGTTTAAAATATTTGCAAAGTAATTTAAAAAATACTGAAATATCACTTTTACATAAGTTATCAGACACTTTGCTATGTCACTCAAAATTGAGCTTAGGTTCATCCTGTTTCCATTGATTATCCTTGAGATGTTTCTACAACTTGGTTGGAGTCCACCAGTGATAAATTAAATTGATTGTACATGATTTGGAAAGGCACACACCTGTCTATATAAGGTCCCACAGTTGACAGTGCATGTCAGAGCAAACACCAAGCCATGAAAACAGATGTGAGGAAGGGTATAAACCAATTTCTGCAGCATTGCAGACCCCGAAGAGCACAGTGGCCTCCGTCATTCTTGAATGGAAGAACTTTGGAACCACCGGGGCTCTTCATACAACTGGCCGCCTGGCCAAACTGAGGAATCGGGGGAGAAGATTCGTGGTCGGGGAGATGACCAAGAACCCGATGGTCACTCAGACAGAGCTCCAGAGTTCCTCTGTGGAGATGGGAGATCTTTCCAGAAGGACAACTATATCTGCAGCACTCCACCAAGCAGACCTTTAGGGTAGAGTGGCTAGATGCAAGCCACTCCTTAGTAAAAGGCACATGACAGCCCACTTGGAGTTTGCCAAAAGGCATGAGAAACAAGATTCTCTGGTCTGATGAAACCAAGATAGACCTCTCTGGCCTGAATGCCAATTGTCAGGCCTGGAGGAATCCAGGCACCACTCATCACCTGGCCAATACCATGCCTGCCATGGTGGTGGCAGCATCACGCTGCGGGGATGTTTTTCATCAGCAGGAACTGGGAGACTAGTCAGGATCGAGGGAAAGATGAATGGAGCAAAGTGCAGAGAGATCCTTGATGAAAACTGCTCCAGAGCGTTCTGGACCTCAGACTGGGGCGGCGGTTCATCTTCCAATAGGACAATGACCCTAAGCACATAGCCAAGACAATGCAGGAGATGCTTCGTGACATGTCTGTGAATGTCCTTGAGTGGCCCAGCCAGAGCCCGGACTTGAACCCGATCGAACATCTCTGGAGGGACCTGAAAATAACTGTACATCGACCCTCCCCATCCAACCTGATAGAGCTTGAGAGGATCTGCAGAGAAGAACGGGAGAAATTACCCAAATACAGGTGTGCCAAGCTTGTAGAATCATACCCAAGAAGACTTGAGGCTGGAATCCTGCCAAAGGTGCCTAACAAAGTACTGAGTAAAGGGTCTGAATACTTATGTAAATATGATATTTCAGTAATTTATTTTTAATTACTTTGCAAACATTTCTAAGCACTTGTTTTCACTTTTTTTATTATGGGGTATTGTGTGTAGGTTGATGATCAAAAAAAAAAATTAATCCATTTTAGAATAAGGCTGTAACATAACAAAATGTGGAAAACGTGAATGGGTCTGAATACTTTCTGAATACACTGTAATTTAAATTGTGCTGGTTTCACTTACGCAGATGATGCATGTGCTATGGTGTGCTAAACACTTTCCATTGATATAAAGTGGAGAAGGGAATTCAATCACATTTTTATACATTTGTGTTTATTTGGAATGAGAAAGATAGAGAAAGAAAAAAACACATTGTTCAATTTTTGAGATAATATCAAAAATGGATAGAATTAACCAAAAAAATCAGTCTCCAAGTGCATCCTTTTCTCCAGATCCATCCTCAGCTTCCTCAACTGTATTCCCAGCAAACTATTGACCTCTCAATTTGTCTTTGACACCCATGGATCCTTCTTACTTTGTGAAACCCCCTACCTTCAAGTCTATTGTTACCATAAACTTAAATATGTATTTGCATAATCAAAAATGCACCAATAGTTTTCACATTATACATTGGGTTGCCTCAACTTTAACACACCAATATCTCCATTTAACCCTACACTACTTCGGATCTGTTATCCTGTAAAAACGTCTTCAAATTAACGCCATTGTCTATGATCTGTGGTCTTAACATAATTTCTTGCTCATCTACCCCATCCTTTTCCCCATTCACAGCCTGAGGTTAATTAGAATTTCCATTTTGGTGTCATATGTGATCTCCTGAACCATCATTCTCATTTCAACACCTACCATGGCTGACCACTTTTACCTTTGCTTCAGCTTTTCTAAAAGCCTACATCTTTATACCTCAAAGCTCCAACGAACACCTGATCAGATGTTTACTTTCTCCTTGCCATGAGCTTGACCTCATCCAAAATTGTTGAGGGCATCCCAATCTTATCATATCCCATTGACTATGATCATTAGCATTCAGCAGGACCCGTATACTCCCACCCTACCCATCAGTATTCACTGATTGTACACTGGCTATTAAATGCTACAACATATAGTTTACTAATTTTAGCTTTGATTTTAAATTCCTCTATGTCCTTACATTTCTTAGTTCTCCACCATCTTCCAGCACATAATTTCCCATGCATTTAAATCTCCTTTACGCCATCATTCATGACAATTGTTGCATCCATGGAACCGCTTCCTCCCAAGAATTCCCACCCTTTCTATCACTCTCTTCTATCTGTTTTATAATTACTTCTGCAAAGTTCCATTTTTTATTTTAAAACGTTAATGGCATTACAGAATGTTTTATTTTGTTATTAAAGTAGGAAAACAAAATTAATGACTATATCTCTTCCATTTATATGAAATTTGTAACAAGTTGGAACTTCTGAAAGATAATGAATTCACAAGTTTTATTTATATAAAAAGGAAATCAATTTCAATCACTTTCTTGGGGGCAACCCAAACCTCTTAATGGTCAATAAAGTACTCCCCCTGATTGCCAATTGAATCTCTCACTTTATATCTGTTTCCTCAGTTCATAAAGATACATGACAAAAGAAACAACAATGCTAATCAAAGTTGATTTGAATGCCTCCTGTAAAAATGAAATGTGTATTTCAAATGAATACTTAATAATTTAAATTTTATTTTTATCTTTCACTTAAAGGTGTGGGCATTACTATGGTACTTATATCAACATTTGTGACAATTTATTACAACTGCATCATCGCCTACAGTCTATTCTACTTGTTTGCCTCCTTCCAATCTCCACTGCCATGGTCAGACTGCTTCAGTTGGTGGGGTGCAGATGAAGCCTGCAGTAGGACATCCAAAGGTACTGTGCTAACTTATGTTTGCTAATGCATAGAACAAGACAAATCATTTTGCTTTCAGTTTGTCTGAGTGAATGAGGGGAAATTGGTAATAATGCAAAATAAATAATTTGTGGCCATTAGATGGGCACATGATAAAATAGATAGCACAATAAATCTCAGCAGTTTCCACCATACAAAAATATGAGAATCTGGTTGGATTGGATAGGCCCAATGAAGTGCATGTCAGTCCACAAAGAGGTTATCATCATCCTCGTCTTTAATGGAAGGGAAAATGGGATAAAAAAGGAAATTGACAACCTAGTTCTTTACCAAATCGCATCTACAAATGTCATCCAAGGCTAATACCAGAACTGGTCTGCCCAACATGAGAATGTCCAATGGACTTGAATTTCACGGACTTAGCAACCACTGGTCACAGACCTCCACCACAACCCCCTGTCATTTACCAGTAAACCAGTTCTGAATCGATACAACCAAGTCACTACTAATTTTGTGCATCTTAATCTTCTTCAACAGTCTACATGGGGACTTATCAAATGCCTTACTAAATTCCATTTAGATAATATCCACCCCTCTGCCCTTATCAATCATCTCTGTCACCTCCTCAAAAAGCTCAATCAAGATATTAAGACATGCCCTGCTGTGCACAAAGCCATGTTAACTTACCCTAATTGACCCATTCTCTTTGAAATTAAGAGTAAATTCAATCCCAAAGAATCTTCCTCAATATTTTCCCTCACACTGACATGACTCACATGCCTATAACTCCCTGGATAGTCTCTACTTCCCTTCTTACATAGGTGGCACTGTAATATATCGTTTGACGTGTAATACTTTGGGTGCACTGCAATAGGTGGGTGGGATTGTAGTACATGGTCTCATATAAAGACAGCTGTGCAATATTTGGGCAGCATTGCATTGTCATACAGTTAATGCACTATAATTACATAGATGCATTCAAATACATGGAATACGCTATGTGTTGCAGTGTTAAACACATGTATTTAATGAGGCATACTACAGTATGTCCAGTGCTCTGTAATGTATGTGGTTCTGGTGCATTGCAAAACATAGTGTATTTCCATGATGAAAGTTCTGTACTGTCATACAGAAGATATTATATACACAGTAGACTAATCTATGGGGAACACTAAAATATGTGTTTTTTCTACAATATATAGCTTGCCGTGATATTTGTGATGTGTTTTGTCATAAGATCCCCTATATTTTTATTAGATTACTATTCAAGATTCCATTTCAGTATATCTAGAAAGTGTCTAGGAGCTGCCCAGCTATATATAATTTTAGTTTTGCCATATTTGAATGAACTCCACACAAATCTGATCACCATACTAAAGGAAGAAAGTGAAGGTTCTGAATAGGTTCACCCGAATATTGGCTGAATTGGAGAATATGACCTATTAGCAAAAGGTTGGACAAACTTGCATTGTTTTTTCTGAACAGAACTTGATAAAATGAAGAAGAGGCATTGATAGCATAGATAATCAGAGGCTATTTCCCAGAGTCTTCTCAAATACTAATAGACTTAACTTTAAGGTGAGAGGGGGAAAGTTTAAATGGGATTTGTCAAGCATTTTGTTTTACACAGAAAGGTAACTGCCTCGAATGCGCTGCCAAAGGTGGCAGAAGCAGATATTACAATAACATTTAAGAGGCATTTAGACATAAACTTGAACAGGTAGAGAATGGGGATTACAGACCATGTGCAGGCAGACTCTGGCATCAGGGCCGGTGCAAACATAGTAGGCCGAAGGACTGTTCCTGTGCTATGTAGTTCAATGTTCAAACATTTCAGGCCATTTATTTCATCTTTATTTAGGGGAATCACAATATGCAAATAATTGGTTCTGTGTTCTCAGCCTATCAGAGTGAAAAGTACTTTTCTTTAATGCACTTTGGGACATTCTCACTTCTACATGGCACTGCATTTATATATCTTTATTTCACATTCCACATCTTCTAGATCCATTCTGCAATCTCACAATGGATAATGGAGATTTTGAAATTGTTAATTCAACATGGCTGCAAGCAAACAATGTAACTTGCACAAATGGATCAAATATCTATGTTCCTCACCAGGGTCCAAGTGAGCAATACTGGGAGTAAGTAAATTGCCACAGAGCGCAGAATCATTAGACTGCAAAACGGTAACAGCAGCTTCCTCTGGGAAGATTGGTTGCATGAATGTCGCGTTTAGCGAGTAATGTTCTGATTGATGTAAGTATAATTAGCTTTCTAATAAGCAATGATGAATCCAATAATTTTTAACGGTGATTTGTAGGATAAGTAAATTGTGTCAATGGAGACACAAGAGACCCCAAATCCTGGAATAACAAAAGACTGCTAGAGGAACTCGGATGCTATAAGAGGAAAAAAAATCCCTGACTATCAATCCTATCTATGCCTCTTCTTCATTTTATAAAGTTCTATCAGGCCATCCCTCAGCCTTAGTCACACCAGCGAAAACAAGCCAAGTTCGACCAGCCTTTCCTAATGGGCATTTATGACAGTAGTGTGTATCAAGTTGAGTCTCCGCAGTATATCATTAGCATCTCCCCTCTCGCAATACTTTGCACTCCTTTGTTTTCATCTTTGTGACTTCATGATTTAATTCCATCAATGTGACAAAAAACAATGTTTTAGTATGAATGTAAGACAGGACATGTCAGGAGTGCATTGAAAATATTCTGTTACTTTGACCCTATGGAAATGAACCTTGCTGGCAGGAGTCAGCTTTTCGAGCCATGCATTCCTAAGCCCTTCCCCATCCCTACTTACCTCTGCGCCTCTCTGATTCTTTTACAATTTAACTGTTGATACTTCAGTGGAGTTTAGGAATTCTCCAGATTCTCTGCTAATTGTAAATATCAACAAGAATATTGAATGGCTGCACATCTACCACTGTACTTCACCAGGAACTTCACAGTGAGGCCCGGTCTAGTTGGGATAACTTCTTGGATTCTATTGTGCATCAAACCTGGAAAGGCTGGTAATCCCATGTAACTCTACAGGGTTTTAGGTCTAGATTAATAAGAAAGGATAAAGATTCATGTTTTGTAGCATGGTCTAATGTGATATTTAAAATATCCCTGTTTCCATAAATTTTGAAATTTTTGTATAAAATAATTTAAATTTTTAAATGATGTTTCAATTTTACCATTTCTCTGACTACCAATGACATTTAAAAACTGTTAAAATAGTTTTTGGCTTTGGAAGGTGAGGATTCATACCATATAAGATGCTCTAATCTTGTTAGTGCAGTTTTAAAGAAAAGACCTCAACCTAGGCGTTGCGAGTGAGCGGAATAAGCCCTCTGCCTCCAGAACAGGGTATTCCAGCAATGCAGGAGCCATGGTGGCACGCTGGGTCAAACCAGGCCCAGCTCGAGTTTTCAGTGAATCTCCATCAATTTGGCTTTATTTCAGTATTGTATCGGTGATTAATGGACACAAATTTCCATAATTAGTCAAGCAACCATAATCATGCAATTTTTAGGACAGTAGAAGGAAAGCCGGACTAGTATTTGGATTATTTCACCTCAATTCACATCTTCATATGGATCCCTTCTCTTTTGATTGTCAGATTTGCTCAAGTAAACAAAACAAAATGATAAATAGGGATTTGTATCTGTTTGCTGTATTCCTGTTCGCACACACCTTGCACACCACACCTTGTGCAAAACCATGTGTGTGATTGAATCCCAGAGCACAGAGATCTTCCTATTCGTGTGCTTTTACATCCAAATGCTTCTTCCCTACTTAGCATTTTTTTAAGATCAGATATAAGCATGTTACTTTACAACATGCACATAAGTAGGATCATTGTGGGGATTTTCATAAGATGTGCCATGCATTAATCATCATAGCAAGTTGAACTTTTGGTAATGCTCATTTATTGTTTGAATTGGCAAGGAACATCCGAGCAAACGTAATGCACTGCATGTGGTAAAGGAAGCCAAATATTTGCTGACCTGAGGCTAGGTACACAATAGGGAAAGAAATGTTTTCATTTGATGATGCTGTGAGACTTGATTTCCAAGTTAAAGTTGTTTGCATATTCTTTCAAAGCTGGAGAAACTCAGCGGGTGCAGCAGCATCTAAGGAGCGAAGGAGATAGGCAACGTTTCGGGCCGAAACCCTTCTTCAAACCTGAAACGTTGCCCATCTCCTTCGCTCCTTAGATGCTGCTGCACCCGCTGAGTTTCTCCAGCTTTTTGTATACCCTCGACTTTCCAGCATCTGCAGTTCCTTCTTTAACACTTCTTTCAAAGCTGGTTGGGGAGTCTTCCCTTTTTAATGATGGGGAGGAAGTTTACACGTTCCTAACAGTCAATTGTAAACTATCAAACCATGTGGATTACAGTTCATTATGTGCTGATGTTGAGTTTAGAATGGTTCATGAGGTTACCATCACAGCAGCTAACTGGAATGAGGAGAGTCAGCTTTATTACAAGTTTTTAGAAGTCCTGTCATTGAGGCAAGCAGATAACTTTAGTCCAGATGGTCAAGTCTACATTCGTAAATCAATAGTTCCAGTATCGATAGTTCCATCCTTCTTCAGACTGAGAGTCAGGGGAAAGGGAGACAAAGGTTTCAAAGGTCTTTTAATGTCACATGTTCCAATTAAGGTAGTCATATGCGAATTACCGTACAGTCATATGAAAATAAAAGACACACAACTACATAAAAGTTAACATAAACATCCACCACAGCGGATTTCCCACATTCCTCACTGTGATGGAAGGCAAAAAAGTCCAATCTTCTTCCTCTTTACTCCCCCGCAGTCGGGGCAGTCAAACCATCCATTGGGGCAGTCGAAACTCCCACGTCGGGGGGGAATCGAAGCTCCTGCGGCTTGGAGTTCCGAAGTCGGTCTCTGACCAGAGACCATGAGCTCTACGATGTTAAAGTCCGCAAACACCCACCCTGGCAAAGGGATCACCGGCTCCGCGATGATAAAGTCCCGTAGGCTCCCCGCGGTGGAGCACCAAGTCGGTCTCCAGCAAAGGCCGCCAACTCCTCGATGTTAAGCTGCAGTGCGTACAGAGATACATTACGGGAAAAAAAAAAAATCACACCTCCGTCGAGGTAAGAGATTAGAAAAAGTTTCCCCCAATCCCCCCCCCCCCCCCCCCCCCCCCCACATAAATCAAGCTAAAGAACACTAAAAACATACATTTAATACATACTATTAAAACACACAGAAGGAAGGGACAGACTGTTGGTGAGGCAGCCATTGCTGGTGCCACCTGGACATAGAGATATGGATGGGTTAGGTGTTAAAACACAAATCAAAGCAGGCGATGATAAGGACACGTAGAATGGTCCATTCTTAGCTGAGGGGAAGGTGACAAGGAGGTGTACAATCACCAGGACAGTGAAACTAGTCAGAGAACTAAAGAAAGCAGCAGTATGAATATTGATTTTTCTAACCAACATTTCAGCACTGATAAATTGCTTTCCCTCTCTGTCCCTCCCCCATCTTAGTTCCCCGACTAGTTTCACTGTCCTCCTGATTCAATTTTACTGAATGTATTCCTCCTTGTCACCTTCCCCTCAAACTACAATGAACCATTATCAGATTTCCTTAACATTGTCTGCTTTGATCTGTGTTCACACCTCGCCCTTCCATATCTCTATGTCTCCATCGCCCTTGACTATCAGTCTGAAGAAGGATCTTGACCCAAAATGTCACCCATTCCTTCTCTCCAGAGATGCTGCCTGAGTTCCTCCAGCATTTTGTATCTATCTGAAGTAAGGAACTTCAGATCTTGTCATTGGGGCTTTTTTCATTGCCCTTGGAATCTTATATTGTGAACTTCATCCTCAGTAATGGAACTATATATTTGAAATGTAAGAAGGTGATCTAATTACCACTGTATTAACAGCTGCAGCATCAGTCAAACAATTCCTCCCTTGAATTCCTAAGTAAACGAATGATCTCCAAAACAAAGAGAATGCAGATTCTGAAAACGAAAAGAAACAAAACAGAACACTGGAAGAAATCAGTGGATAAATGTGACACATTTATCAGTGCTGAAATGTTGACACATATCTTTTGCCATCATAGATGATGCTTGACCTACTGAGTTCTTCTAGCGTTCTGTTTTGTTGTTGTACATGACCTCCAAGATGTTTGACGAGTTCAAAATGGACAAGTACCATTGAATCTTAAGGCGAACTGATGTAATTTCAATTCAATGTAGACGATTATTATCTTGACAATGAAGTAGTGGCCTGGAAACCTTCCACTTGAAATTCCAAAGCAATAGGGAAGTATCTAAACCTTATGTAACAAAGGTGTTAAAGCCAAATTTCCACAACCCACACTACAGATTAATTGCTTTTATCTGTATTATGCACACAGATGTCCAAAACTCTTAACATGCACAATGCTGTTCATAATTCACAAACAAGTTTGCAATGCAAACCAGTCACATCATTCAAAAATACATGCACTACATGACAGGGTTTCTCAGCCTTTAACTTACTGATCCATGTATTATTGGTTAAATACGTCAACTATGTATAATTAACAGTATCTTTATCTGAGATTATTTTGTTTTCATTTTATATAGTAAAGTGGCTTTACGCCGCACAAGTTCAATGGATGAGACAGGGCAGATAGTCTGGTACTTAGCCCTTTGTCTGCTTCTGGCCTGGTTGATCGTTGGGCTAGCACTATCCAAAGGAATCAAATCTTCAGGAAAGGTAAAATAATTAGTGATGAATAAAGTTCAACTTCTGGTAACAAACAACAACTACAATTCATAAATAATTTGTGAAGTCAGTTTGTTTACCTCAAAAGCGATGTTAACAGAAATTTAGCAAAGAGTTGAATGAATTATTCATGAACACTGCCAGCCTAAGTGAGATCTATATCTTAAAACAGGAACAGTTCTCGACTGTCTGAATGCCCTGCTGATCAGATCTTGTTCTTGTACATTTCGGTACAATATATTTTAATTTTATAACTTGCATGAGAGAGTATGTATGGGGAGTCATTTATGATATTTATTAAATACTTCAATGTGTATGCAGGATGTATGATTAGCAAGTTTGTGATGACACAATACTTGGTGATCTTGTGGATAGCAAGGAAAGTTGGGCAGAGCATTGGCAGATGGAATTTAGGCCTAACAAGTGCAATATAATGTGATTTGTAAGTCAAATAAGGGTAGGATACATATAATAAATGTAAAGACACTAAGGAATGTTAATGAACAGAGGGACCTTGGAATTCAAGTCCATTTTTCTTATAATTCCATTATTCAGAGGGCATAGAGCATAAAAGATGTTAAACTTTGACAATTTTGAAAAGCATTGATTAGACTGCTCAGATCATGTAGAGTTCTGATTGCCACACTATAGGAAGGAAATGATTGTGCTGGCGAGAGAGTAAAGCAGATTCATTGGAATGTTGCCTGGATTGGAAGACTTTTGATATGGGAAAGATTGGATAGCCTGGGTTTATTTTCCCTGGAGCAGAGAAAGCTGTTGAGTGACCTGATAGAGTGACCTGATGATAGACCTGATAAATTACATTTTAAGATATACAGATACGGTATACAGCCAAAATATTTCCCCATAGATGGGCCATCAATAAAAAATGAGGGCATACGTTTAAGGTGAAAGGAGAGAATTTTAAAGGTGACTTAATGAAACAGACTTTACCTGATATCTTGAGCTCACAGTCAGAACAGGTGATGGAGTTACAACCACTACATTTAACAGACATTTAAGCAGGCATGGCATAGGACACAAAGCTAAAGTAGGCAAATGGGATTAGTACAGATGGGCAAAACGGTTGGCATGAACAATGGCTGTGGTGGGTTAAAGGGCTCCTTCTGTGCTTTATGGCAGTGACTCCATGACACTGGATGAGGAATTCCAGGAATTAGTGGGTGAGCACATGATGAGTGTTTGACAGTACTGGGCCTCTACTCGCTGGAGTTTAGAAGGTTGAGGAGAGACCTCATTGAAACTTACAGAATAATGAAATGCATAGATAGAAAGGATGTTTCCACTGGTGGGAGAGTCTAGGATCAGAGGTTATAGACTCAGAATTAAAGGGTGCTCTTGTAGAAAGGAGGTGAGGAAAAACTTCCACATGAGTTAATCCAAATTCAGTGGATATTTTCGATTAGAACGGGTTTCAAGGGATATGGGGAGAAGGCAGGAAAATGGGATTAGGAGGCAGAGAGCAGCCATGATTGAATGGCAGAATAGACTCAATAGGTCGAATGGCCTAATTCTACTCCTATAACTTGTGACATTGTGAACACTGACTCTAAATATTAAAGAAGGAACTGCAGATGCTGGAGAATCGAGGGTTACACAAAAAGCTGGAGAAACTCAGCGGGTGCAGCAGCATCTAAGGATGAAGAAGGGTCTTGTCTGAAGAAGGGTCTAGACCCGAAACGTCGCCTATCTCCTTCGCTCCTTAGATGCTGCTGCACCCGCTGAGTTTCTCCAGCTTTTTGTGTAACCCACTGACTCTAAATAAGCAGGTCAACTGGCACGGACAATGAATCAGCTACAGAAAGTAAACAAGGAATAAAAAAGGCTTAAGAAAAATGAGAGGGAAACATAAATAGACAATAGGTGCAGGAGTAGGCCATTCGGCCCATCGAGCCAGCACTGCCATTCAATATGATCAGGGCTGATCTTCCACAATCAGTACCCCGTTCCTGCATTCTCGCCATATCCCCTGACTCCGCTATCTTTAAGAGCTCTATCTCTCTCTTGAAAGCATCCAGAGAATTGGCCTCCACTGCCTTTTGAGGCAGAGAATTCTATAGATTCACAACTCTCTGTGTGAAATAGTGAGTGGTAATTAGTGATGTGGAAAAATAATGGTGATGAGTGAAAAAATAAGGAAATTATTTTCTTTACATTAAACATTTTGCTGTTTAAAATCTTTTGAAGACAATCTGCTCTCTGAAGAAAAAGGTATCATGTTTAAATCATCCCCTTTCTAGGAAAGGCAAGGAACAAAGTTTGACTCGAATGCATCAAAATGTACTGTCATTAAAAATGTCCTTTCTCTTAATTATCTGATTTATAAGGTAATTTTAACAAGCAATTATACACAAATCCAATAAGCATTTGAATATAATATTGCAACTGAAGCTAAGATTCCATTTCCACAAAGAAAATGGTGGAATGTTTTGGCCTGAACATGTAGTTTTATAAATTTATAAATCACAATTTTTTTTCTCTGTGCCTAAACATCGGTTGTTTGATTGTTAATCATGGACTCTTGATTTTGGCAGCAAGATACATCTGAGATTTAATTTCAGTAACAATATCCAGAAAAAAGTATGCTTTTCAATTAATTACTATTTCCCTAATTGACTTCTGACTCTGCTTTCCTTATAATGGTCTTCATTCAACTAATACAATACTGCAAATGTTGCATGAACAATGTCAAAAATCCTAACAATCTACTCTCCATGGTTAGGTGGTTTATTTCACAGCAACATTTCCTTATGTGGTTCTCATTATACTCCTGGTCCGAGGTGCTACTCTGGAAGGTGCCTATAAAGGAATTGAATTCTATATTGGAAGCCAGTCAGATATCAGTAGATTATCTGATGCGGAGGTAAGTGCACCAATAACCTAAATAACTGACTTAATTCCACAGTCATGTGATGTGCGCATAGTGCACATTACGCGCGCATGGTGCGCGATGACATAGGCAGTGACGTGCGGCTTCGCAGGATTTTGTAATGTACAAAATCTTTGCGCGCCATCTGCGTGACGTGCAAATGACGGCCAAGGGTGACAGGCCCTAACAGTATTTTATTTGACACTAAGTTGCTAGCACAGAATAAAGATTAAGAACTCCAATTTTAGTGTTGTTATTTGCAGATTTGATATTAGGGTTGAACATGAGATTTAAATATATATATATATATATGTATTTGTATATGTATTTGTATATTTATATATATATAATATTATAATTAATATATATATAAGATTCAATATAATCAAAATAATATATATAAGATTATAATATACACATATATATGTATATTATAATTTATATATATATATTATAATTAATATATATAAGATTCAATTAATAAGTATTGTGAGATAATAACATTTTAAATAGGCTTACTTTGTGCTGCTTTCAACAAAGGTAAATGTTATTAAACTTAATCATCATGTCTTATGCTTAAACATAACATTATAAACTGATTGAGATCAACCGTGTTAATTATGTCTACTTTCTATTTGTCAGGTCTGGAAAGATGCTGCAACTCAGATATTCTATTCATTGTCAGTTGCTTGGGGAGGTTTAACAGCACTGTCATCCTACAACAAATTTCACAACAACTGTTACACAGATGCCATCATTATCTGTGTTATTAATTGTGGTACAAGTGTGTTTGCAGGATTTGCCATCTTCTCAGTCCTTGGACATATGGCTCATATACAAGACAAGCTTGTATCAGAGGTTGCAAAATCAGGTACTTTACAATCAGACCCATTATCTTCAGTTTCCAAACCATGAGGTAGAAGTGAATTGCTCAACAAGCTTAGCCCTTTCACCCTTTTGGCAAAACTCCAATAAGGAGTTTTTTTCTTTAACTGAAAATGATAGGCATTCTTTCACTGCATATGGAGTTAGACGTACAACTTTCAAACTTTGTTGAGGCTGTACAATTTAACACAATTCCATAAAGAACTAAATAATACAATTTTGGAAAGATAAAATATGTCACAACTTTCAACTGAACATATCAACAGTTAATTTTACTGAGAAGATTATAGTGCTCCGACTTGTGGCACTGGTGTCCACAGTGGAATTGTGGAAGTCACTCATTGTCACCTTGCTCATCACAGCCAATGGCATCATTTACTTCTGTGACTAGTTACAGTTTCTTTGTTGTCGTAAACAATGTTACCAATTTGAAAATAACGTGATGTGACCAGTTTAAACTTAATTAAAGCAATCAAAAACTTATTGAAAAGTTGCATACAATTTATAAACTGGAATCATCGGAGCTATTAAAAGTATCAAGCAGGATTACATAGCTTTGAACATCACTGATGCAAATGATTTGATTTCAATCTAGATGTGATTAGGTTTAAATTGGTTTTAATTCTGAGACCTGGAAACAAATCCATTCCAAAGAGATGAAGGGAGTCGTATCCACACTGATTGCTGAATGCAAGTTTGGCCAGTCTATCTCGATCCTCGTGGGCGTGGACCACAGCACAAAACCAGAAATGAATTTGGAATATTATTTGGTGACATCCTGGATAGCTATTTTGAGCAATGAAAGAGGGATACTGCAGTGATGGGGCAAACTAGGATTTGCACCTGCAAATAGATTTAATTAGATCTTTTGGACCTGAAATAGGGAGTGTCCATTTCCCCAGCACACAACCTATTGATGAACAGTCATATCTCAAACTAATTACATAATTATACTCCCAAAAACTGATAGATCTTGATCATGTAAATAAACTAGTCACTTCAAAGATAACAGCATTTACAGTGGTTTTATTTTAAACAAAATGAATTGCAACATTTTCTTTGTATCATCACTTAGGTTTCGGTTTGGCTTTCATTGCCTATCCAGAAGCGCTTGCACAGCTGCCAGTGGCACCTTTTTGGTCCATTTTATTTTTCTTCATGTTGGTCACTCTCGGACTTGACAGTCAGTTTGCAACTATCGGTAAGAATTATATTACTTCATTTCTTTCTACTATTCAGCTGGGTTTGAAAATTAATTCCTCCTCTGGTTTTGAGTGTTCTGAGATGACTGATGTGGAAACCACAAACTTGCACAGAAGGGGCAAGAACAGCTGGTGGGAAGGGAGATGGGTTTTTTGTGAGATGGTGCACTTATTCCATTATTTACAAGGGGCTTTCATATATTCTTAGTGCACAGGTTCAGTATTTAATAGAAGGCCGGAAGTTTCCTTCCAGTGCAGGAAGGAACTGCAGATGCTGGTTTAAACCAAAGATCAACACACAATGCTGCAGTAACTCAGCAGGCCAGGCAACATCTCTGGAGAGAAGGAATGGGTGATGTTTCAGGTTGAGACCCTTCTTCAGTCTGACAGTATTTAGTACTTGTTTTTCTTCCTATACAAGAGAAACTGCCCAAAGTATTAATTTCAGTGTTGGTTTTTCTGTGGCTATGAAAATTATTTAAGAATTACTAGCATCTTTGAACATTTTCTTTCACTAGAAACAATTTTGACAGCGCTGCTGGACCAATTCCCCAAGTTTCTACAATCAAAACGCATTTATCTGACAGCAGGCATTTGCTTGATATTTTTTTTCCTTGGCCTTACATGTGTGTCACAGGTATGCTAATTTTCTAAAAGTTACTGGCCTTGAAATTATCTGGTGCCTGCTAATAATCATTTTGGTTATGTGCCTACCACTGTAAACTTTAGAAGCATCAGATGTCTGACTGCTATTAATCAGCTTTTACAATACTTCCCTCATGTGATGCAGAGCACCCAAAGGAAATTGTTCATGTCTGGGGCTGAAGCTGGATCTAGGACAGGGTCAGGAGGAAGGTGCTCGAAAATGGAGAGAAAATATTATTGCATGGGAATTAGAAATGCTTGATGCCTATTTGACATTAATGTGCAAGCAAGAATAAGGCATGAAGTACCTGGTTGAATATCTCGAGAGATGCATATTTTAATAAAACAATGCTACATAGTTCAAAATGCACTCTAGATGAAATTATATGTGGACTGAAATATTGATCACATAGCAATGAAATAAACAGTACTACATGATCAAATGTGTAGTCTACTATTTTCTCACGTGCGATTAGTTGTACAACCCTCAAATGAGAGGTTTAGCATTATACACGAAAGTATTAAAGAATGACCTCCTGCATGTTTTCTAATTTAGCATATTGTGAAGAGTAGTGACTGATTTTTTTTTTCCCCACCTCCAGGATCTGATTAAACAGACAAAATATTTTGGTTATCACAGTGAATAAAAGAAACTTTTTTTCAATTTTAAACAGCAAGATCTATTTGCGTATGTTCCTGTGGTTTAGGGATGTACTCACTGAAGAGCTTTACTCATTGGGTATTCTTACAACCAGAACAGAATTTGGTGGTTTCAAAATGCAACTAAACATGTAACATTTCGCTGCAGCATCCTTTAAGATGAAATACCTGACAAAGTTGTGAATCATAAGGAATTAATCACATGTTTATTTTTTTACTTCCTGTCATCAGAGTAATAACCAATTGGGTCCTTCTGAAATGGGAGCAAACGTGGTGGTTTATCAAAGTATATTGCCTGCTTTGTAGCTGAGAAAAGTGTTGATTTTCAGTCATATAGGATTACAGCATGGAAACAAACCTCTGGCCCAACTTGCCCACACGGGCCAACATGTCCCATCTACACTAGTCCCACCTGCCTGCGTTTGGCTCTTATCCCTCTAAACCTGTCCTAACCATGAACCTGTCTAAATGTTTCTTCAACATTGCGACAGTGTCCATCTCAACGACTTCCTCCAGCAGCTCGATCCATACACACACCACCCTTGGTGTAAAAATGTTACCCCTCCGGTTCCTATTAAATCTTTTCCCCCTCACCTTAAGCCCATGTCCTCTGGTTCTCAATTTGAATACTCTATGCAAGCGACTCCATGCATCTATCCAATCTATTCATCATAATTTTTTACACCTCTATAAGCTCACCCCTCATCCTCCTGCGCTCAAAGTAATAGACTTCTAACCTGCTCCACTTTCCCCTATAGCTCAGACCCTCGAGCCCTTGCAACATCCTTGTAAATCTTCTCTGCACCCATTCCAACTTGACATCTGTCCTATAACATGGTGCCCAAAACTGAACACAGTACTCTAAATGCGGCCACACTAACATCTTATACAACAACAACATGACCTCCCAACTTCCATACTCTGACTGATGAAAGCCAATGTGCCAAAGACCTTTTGACCACCCTATCTACCTGTGATGTCACTTTCAATGAACTGTGTATCTGTATTCCTATATCCCTCTGCTCTACAACACTCCCCAGACCCCTACCGTTCACTGTGAGGGTCCCGCCCATGTTAGTGCTTCCAAAATGCAACACCTCACATTTTTCTGTATTAAATTCAATCAACCGTTCCTCAGCCAACCTGCCCAACCTATCAAGATCCTGCTGCAATTTTTGACAACCACCTTCACTGTACAATACCACCCACTTTTGTGTCATCTGCAAACTTGCTAATCAAGCCATGTACGTTCTTATCCACATCATTGATTTAGATGCAAACAGCAATGGGCCTAGTACCGAACCCTGAAGCACAGCACTAGCCAGCCTCCAGTCCGAAAAGCAACCTTCTATCATCACCCTCTGCTTCCTTCCACAAATCCAATTTTCATTCCATTCAGCTACCTCTCCTTGCATGCCACAAAATCTAACCTTCCAGAGCAACCTATCTTGAGTTGCAGAACCTTGTCAAACGCAGTTCTGCCTTGATTGGCCTTTTTGGTCACATCCTCAAAAAACTCAGTCAGATTCGTGAGACAGGACCTCCTACAAACAAAACCGCGTTGACCATCCCTAATCCATCCTTGTCCATCTGAATACATGTATATCCTGTTTCTCGGAATACGTTTTCTGCAACCATTATTGAATAAAGGCACGACATTTGCAGTCTTCTGGCACCTCATCAGTATTTGATATGTTGATTCTTAAATCTCAGTTATGTGCCAGAGATTTTTATTCAGTGCAATGTACTTTTCTTAACAGGAAATATTTAACAGTTAATTTCTATTTAGGCTGGTATTTATTGGATCAATATACTGGATCATTTCTGTGGTGGATGGGGAATTCTAGTCGCAGCTGTTGTAGAACTTGTTGGTATAAGCTGGATCTATGGTAAGTACAACAGGGAAAAAGAAGAAGCAAAATCAAATGAGTTTATCAGCTTTGCTCCTAACCTATCTTGCTCTCTTATTTACATGGCCCATTTTTATCACTTCTGTTCCTTTTCTAGATCTGGCTGCCTATATCTCAAGAGACAAACTATCTACCATTATCAAATATAAACCCACTAACATCCGGATACCTTAACCATACGTTCTTCCACCCGGTCTCTGCAAGGATGTCATCCATTTCTCTGTCTCTGCTGCATCTGTTCTCAAGACAAAACTTTCCATTCCAGGACTTCTGAAATGTCCTCCTTTTGCAAACTTCACAATCTCAATGCACCTTCTCAATCTGAAGTGCCAACTATCCCCTTGCCTCCACAGATGCTGCTTGACCAATTGAATTCATCCAGGAGTTTGTTTTCTTGCTAAACTACCATTATGGTTCAGTGAATTGTCAGTTGGTTTAACTGGTGAACCTGAAGTATGACAAAATAGCAACTGTTTCAGTTCCCCCACGCCCCCTCTCAAGATGTTTTAGTAATTAATTTGTTGTCAGGACAAAATACTGTGATGGACCTATTTCTCCTATTAGATACACAGACTCTGACCCTTTTAACACAGATCTGATACCTCAGTTGAAAAACAAAGTAGTTCAGAATAACATTAATGCTGGAGACACTCAGCACTTCAGACAGCATTTCTGTACAATAGAGTTAACAATTTTGTTAACCATTTATTGATCCATAGATGCTGACCAACCTTCTGAACATTTCCAGTATTTTCTGCTTTGTTTTAAATTTCAAATCTGATATTTGAGCTTGTTGTAATGATGTCTAAGCCTCGGTGTTTTGTACATAAGGTATTAGTTGGCCAATGGGATGAATTTACTCATCTCAAATCTTTAGTAACTGCCTTCTCTAATTTAACCTGTTCAATAGTGACACACAGAACAGCAGACAGGTTGCCTTATAAAATGGATGACCTAGGTGATTGTAAATACCTACTTTTATTCTTCACAGGGGTAAACAGATTTATCAAGGACATTGAGGGGGGGGCTGAGAGTTGTGGAGGGGAGGTCATTTACAAAAAAAAAGCAATTTTCATTGTGGGGAGGTGGGATGGAGGAGGTGAGGAGTGAGGGAGCATGGGGATAAAGGGAAGGATGGGGGGTAGGGAGGGAGGGAAAGTGTGGGAGGTGAGGTGGGAGAGTGGGAGAAGAGGGGGATAGAGTGAGAGGAGGGAGGAGTGGGGAAGGTAGGGAGTGGAGGATAGAGGGAGAGAAGGGCAAGTGGGAGAGGTGAGGAGGGAGAGTGGGGGGTGGGATTAGGGGAGATGAGGAGTGGTGAGAGCAGAGGGATGGAGGGGGTAGGGAGGGGAGAGGGGTTTATGGAGGGAGGGAGTGACCGAGGGTAGGGGAGAGAGGGAGGGACAGGTGAGGGATGGTGTGGGGGGGAAGGGGAGGAGGAGAGGGAAAGAAGAGGAAGGGTGAAGAGGAGCGGGAGGAATGCTGGGGGATGAGAGGGAATGGAGGAGGATAGGGGTAGGAAGAGGGATGGTGAGATAATGGAGGGGAGGGGAGGGGGAAGAGGGAGGATAGGAGGGAGGGGGTGGGGGGAGGAAGCAGAGGAGGGTTGGTGGAGGGTGGGGAGAGGGAGGATAATGGAGGAGGGAAATAGGGAGATTGGGATGTGTTCACATTGATCTTATTTTTTACAAGATATTGCCATTTTCAACTTTAAAAATGTTTCAGTCACGCTCCCACTTGCCGGCGGCGCCTGCGCAGTTGGGGAGGGTTGCCGTGACGCGTCACAACGGGAATCTGTCAGCCACACCGGCGCAGGTGGGGACTATAGGACAGTGGTGGAATATAGCCCTGGTGGACGGGCCCAAGGTTTCGCACCTGGTCCGGTTTATCTTATTATTCAGCTCTAACATTGTGCCTTCACAGGGGTAAACAGATTTATCAAGGACATTGAGATGATGATCGGAGAGAAAAGTTGGATATTCTGGCTGTGGTGGAGACTGTGTTGGTTTTTTATCTCCCCATGTCTGCTGACAGTAAGAAAACATTTATTTTTTTAGAAATGTAACTTGTTTATAATCAAACAGCAGATTGTAGTTCTAATTTTGTTTCATCCCATAATTTTATACAGGCAATTTTAATTTGGTCCTTAGCAACATTTGTTCCACCAACATATGGATCTATTCCATATCCTACTTGGGGAATAGCACTTGGCTGGTGTATGATTATCTTCTGCGTTATATGGATCCCCATTATAGCTGTTGTGAAAATTGTTCAAGCTGAGGGCTCCAGTTTATTTCGGGTAAGATAATACTTTATATCCTTGAAAGACTGCTTGAATTGTAAACACTTTGAGCTGCATATTTCAAAACAACATAATGGAATTTAAGATATCTATCTATCTTTCTTCTATCTTCTATCTATTACTAAAACTCTCATCTTGACAACTTCCTGTCTGCATTGTAATTAAATATACGCAAAAACGATCCCCCATAGCAATATGATTTTTCGCCACCTTACTCACCATTCTCCTCAAATAGGTTTTGTTCCGATCGGTGAAATAGTACATAAGTTATGAAGGTTTTGAAGGTTCCCTCTCCCCCACTCCTCCCCTCCCCCCACAACCACCCCCAACCCCCCCCCCCCTCGCCACACCCCCCTCCTCCCCCCACAACACCACCCCCCCTCCCCCCCCCCCCCCCCCCCCCCCCCCCCCCCCCCCCTTCTCTCCCACACAATGGTGGAATATTGCATTGGGGAATGGGTTGGGTTGGGGGACCAGGTCTCCAGTGTGATTGGAACCCAACGGGTCCCACTTAATCTAGAATATTACTAAAACTCTCATCTTATTTGTCCGTATGCATGCGAGTGTGCATGTCCCTGAAGCGCGAGAATTGGAAGAGCAAATATGTAAGGAGATAGCAGATATTAGTAGTAAGCACAAGGTAGTGATTGTGGGAGATTTCAATTTTCCAAAAATAGACTGGGAAACACATTCTGTAAATGGGCTGGATGGTTTGGAGTTGTAAAATGTGTGCAGGATAGTTTTTTGCAGCAGTACATGAGGTATCAGACCAGAGAAAGCTCTCGGGGCAGTGCTGGACCTCCTGTTAGGAAATGAGGCAGGTCATGTGACGGAGGTATGCGTTTGGGAGCACTTCGGGACCAGTGATCACAATACCATTAGTTTCAATATAAATTATGGAGAGAGTCAAAACTGGACTAGGGTGGAGATTTTTGATTGGAGAAAGGCTAACTTTGAGGGAATGCATAAGGATTTAAAAGGAGTGAATTGGGACACTTTGTTTTATAGGAAGAATGTAGAGAAGAGAAATGGAGGACATTTTTTAAAGGGGGGAAATTGTAAGAGTACAGAATCTTTATGTCCCTGTTAGGTTGAAAGGAATAGTAAAAATTGGAAAGAGCCATGGTTTAGGGAAATTGGACACTTATTTTGAAAAAAGAGAGATATCTACAATAATTATAGGAGGCATGGAGTAAATGAGGAGCTAGAGGAGTATAAAGAATGTAAAAAGAATCTTAATCAGAAATTAAGGAAGGCTTAAAAGAAGAATAATGAGGTTGCTTTGGCAAGAAGGTGAAAGTAAATCCAAAGGGTTTCTACAACTATATTAATAGCAAAAGGATAACGACGGGATAAAATTGGACCATTAGAGAGCCAGAATGGACAGCTATCTGGGCCCCCAGAGCCAAAAGAGATGGGGGAGATATTGAACAATTTCTTTTTTCTCGGTATTCCAAGGAGAAGGATATTGAACTCTGTCTGACGGGTGGAAGGGAAAAAAGTAGAGTAGGCTATGGAAACTATGAGATTCAAAGAGGAGGAAGTACTGACACTTTTGAAAAATATAAAAGTGGATAAGTCTCCAGGTCCTGACAGGATATTCCTAGGTTCTTGAGGGAAGTTAGTGTAGAAAAATAGCAGGAGCTATGACAGAAATATTTCAAATGTCATTAGAACTGGAATAGTGCCGGAGGATTGGCGTACTGCGCATGTTGTTCCATTGTTTAAAAAGGGTTCAAAGAATAAACCTAGCAATTATTAGACCTGTTAGTTTGACGTCAGTGGTGGGCAAATTAATGGAAAGGATACTTAGAGATAATATATATAAGCATCTGGATAAACAGGGTCTGATCAGAACAGTCAACATGGATTTGTGCCTGGAAGGTCATGTTTGACAAACCTTCTTGAATTTTTTGAAGCGGTTACTAGGGAAAATTGATGAGGGTAAAGCAGTGGATGTTGTCTATATGGATTTCCAGTAAGGCCTTTGACAAGGTTTCCCCATGGAAGGTTGGTTAAGAAGGTTGAATCTTTGGGTGTTAATGGCAGAGTAGCAAGATGGATTCAACAGTGGCTTAATGGGAGATGTCAGAGAGTAATGGTGGATGGCTGTTTGTCAGGTTGGAAGCCGGTGACCAGTGGGGGGTGCCTCAGGGATCCGTGTTGGGTCCACTGTTGTGTTTGTCATGTACATCAATGATCTGGATGATGGGTGGAAAATTGGATTAAAGTAAGTATGCAGATGATACTAAGATAGGTGGTGTTGTGGATAATGAAGTAGATTTTCAAAGTCTACAGAGAGATTTGGGCCATTTGTAAAAGTGGGCTGAAAGATGGCAGATGGAGTTTAATGCTGATAAGTGTGAAGTGCTACATCTTGGCAGGACAAATCAAATAGGACGTACATGGTAAATGGTTAGGGAATTGAGGAATGCTGTGGAACAGAGAGATCTGGAATAACTCTGCAATAGTTCTCTGAAGGTGGAATCGCATGTAGATAGGGTGGTAAAGAAAGCCTTGGTGTGCTGGCCTTTATAAATCAGAGCATTGAATATAGGAGTAGGGAAGTAATGTTTTAAAATTGTACAAGGCATTGGTAAGACCAATTCTGGAGTATGGTGTACAATTTTGGTCGCCTAATTATAGGAAGGATGTCAACAAAATAGAGAGAGTACAGAGGAGAGATTTTACTAGAATGTTTGCCTGGGTTCCAGCAACTATGTTACAGAGAAAGGTTGACAAGTTAGGTCTTTATTCTTTGGAGCGCAAGAAGGTTAAGGGGGGACTTGATTGAGGTCTTTAAAATGATGAAAGGGATAGACAGAGTTGACGTGGATAACGTTTTTTCCCATTGAGGGTAGGGAAGATTCAAACAAGAGGTCATGACATGAGAATTAAGGGACAGAAGTTTAGGGGTAACGTGAGGGGGAACTTCTTTACTCAGAGGGTGGTGGCTGTATGGAATGAGCTTCCAGCAGAAGTGGTGGAGGCAGGATCGATTTTAACATTTAAAAGTAAAGTGGATAGGTATATGGACGGGAAGGGAATGGAGGGGTATGGTCTGAGTGCAGGTAGATGGGACTAGGGGAAAACAAATGGTCGGCACGGACTGGAAGGGCCGAGAGGGCCTGTTTCCGTGCTGTAATTAAAGAAAAATAAATAAATAAATAAATAAATAACGCCAAAACTGTACAGGATAGCCCTACACTTTTTGGCCCATCTTACTCACCATTGTCCTGTGATGTAAATGAAACAAGCTTTGTTCAGATTGATGGTATTACTTACAAGTTATTGACATTTTAAACTTTACAAAAACCACTTTACAAAATCACTTTTCCACTTGCCCTGCCCATCAGCCGCGTTTGACGTCACAATGGGATCCCAAATCTCACATACAAAAAAAATCGTGATTTTTTTAAAAACTCAGTTTTAATCAAATTCTTCCGTTTTCATTAACAGCTAACATTGGGTTTAGGTTTTTTTTTTTTTTAAATCAATTTTCATTGAGAATTTCACTTAAAAAAAAATGTGATTTTCATTGTGTGATGGGGGGGCTGAGAGTTGTGGAGGGGGGGTCTTTACAAAAAAAAAGCAATTTTCATTTGTGGGAGGTGGATGGGGAGATGAGGAGTGAGGGAGCATGGGGATAAAGGGAGAGGATGGGAGGAGGAGGGGAAAGTGTGGGAGAGTGGGAAGAGGGGGGATAGAGTGAGGGGAGGAGTGGGGGAGGTAGCGAGTGGAGGGATAGAGGGAGAGAAGGGCAGTGGGAGAGGTGAGGAGGGAGAGTGTGGGTGGGATAGGGGGAGATCAGGAGTGGGAGAGCAGAGGGATGGAGGGGGTAGGGAGGGGAGAGGGTTTTGGAGGGAGGGGAGTGACCGAGGGTAGGGGAGAGAGGGAGGGACAGGTGAGGGATGGTGTGGGGGAGGGGAGGAGGAGAGGGGAAAGAAGAGGAAGGGTGAAGAGGAGCGGGAGGGAATGCTGGGGATGAGAGGGAATGGAGGAGGATAGGGGTAGGAAGAGGAGGGCTGGTGAGATAATGGAGGGGAGGGGGAAGTGGGAGGATAGGAGAGAGGGGGTGGGGGGAGGAGCAGAGGAGGGTTGGTGGAGGGCGGGGAGAGGGAGGATAATGGAGGAGGGAAATAGGGAGATTGGGATGTGTTCACATTGATCTTATTTTTTACAAGATATTGCCATTTTCAACTTTAAAAATGTTTCAGTCACGCTCCCACTTGCCGGCCGCGCCTGCGCACTTGGGGAGGGTTGCCGTGACTCGCGTCACAACGGGAATCTGTCAGCCACACCGGCGCAGGTGGGGACTATAGGACAGTGGTGGAATATAGCCCTGGTGGACGGGCCCAAGGTTTCGCACCTGGTCCGGTTTATCTTATTATTCAGCTCTAACATTGTGCCTTAGAACAGAAGCACAAAAAAATGGGATCTGGTGTAGCCCAGCTGGGCTCTTAAATCTTTAAAATAATCATACTTCATCTGTCCCAGACCTCAACTCCTCTTCTATTTCTCTCAATTGCCTGCATTTTCAAAAATATATCTACCTCTTCCTTAAACATTTCCAATGCTCTTACCTACACAACCTTCTGGGGTAGAGACTTTCAGAGATTCACTACCCTCTTCAAGAAGTGATAGATGGGCAGTTAGGGAAAAGGGAAACGAGAGATATACAAGATTCCCTACCCTGTCATGCCCCTTAGAATCATATATGTTTTAATAAGATTTTAATAAGATCTTCCTTTATTCTAGTCGCCCATAAAGGGCGCTTACAAAGTTACAAATCCCCCCCGTGCCGGGTCCTCCATTGAACTCTCCCCTCCCTCACAGCAGTCCCCCTCAACCGAGTCCTCCATTGTCCTTTGTTCTTCCCACTCCCACATGGTGGAGCCGCCACTCAGCCGTTGCTCTTCCCCCTCCCTCAGGGCAGTCCCCCCGCACCGGGTCCTTTGTTCCTTCCCTCAGCAATGGCTTCCTCACTTCCTCGTGTCCATCCTCGACCGTCGGTTGGCGCCATCATTGATAGCCGCACCAACCACTCCATTAATGTTGCCCAGTCCTCTCCGGATGCCTCCGTGGCGCCGACCCAGGGCACAGGGTCCAGACACAGGAAAGATGGTCGCAGGTTTCGTCAGTCCGCAAGGCTCCACCTCTGTCCCGGGCTCCAACATGCGAGGCTCCACTTCCAACTCACATGGTACCGGCCACGAGGTTCAGGCCCGCGAGTCCCGGGCCGTAGACCTCCAGAAGGCGTCAGCTGCAGCGGCGTCTCCGGAAGACGTAATTGCTGTATTTACCTGCAACCTTTTTGGAACACCTGGATCTCTCTGATTTCTACTCATTTTCAATCTTTCCCCATTTAATTTGATTTTTCTGACAAAAGTATGTAATCTCACACTTTAATTACTTAAATTCCATTAATCAAGCTTTTGTCCATCCACACAACCTATCTACAGTACCCTCCATAATGTTTGGGACAAACATCCATCATTTATTTATTTGCCTCTGTACTCCACAATTTGAGATTTATAGAAAAAAATCACATGTGATTGTCAGATTTTATTAAAGGGTATTTTGATACATTTTGGTTTCACCATGTAGAAATTACAGCTGTGTTTATAAATAGTCCCCGCATTTCAGGGCACTATAATGTTTGGGACACCTAGCTTAACAGGTGTTTGTAGTTGTTCAGGTGTGTTTAAATGCCTCCTTAATGCAGGTGTAAGAGAGCTCTCAGCACCTAGTCTTTCCATCACCCCTGGACACTTTTATTGCTGTTTATCAACATGAGGACCAAAGTTGTGCCAATGATAGTCAAAGAAGCCATTATGAGACTGGGAAACAAGAATAAAACTATTTAGAAACATCAGCCAAACCTTAGGCTTACCAAAATCGACTGTTTGGTACATCATTAAGAAGAAAGAGAGCACTGGTGAGCTTACAAATCACAAAGGGACTGGCAGGCCAAGGAAGACCTCCACAGCTGATGACAGAACAATTGTCTCTATATTAAAGAAAAATCCCCAATCACCTGTCCAGATCAGAAACATTCTTCGTGAGTCAGGTGTGGATTTGTCAATTACCATTGTCCGCAGAAGACTTCATGAACAGAAATACAAAGGCTACATCGAGTGGTGGTGCCATCAAGTGTGGCTGCCATCGAGTGTGGCTGCCTCGCCTGCAGCTGTCTGTCCTTTCATTCTTTTAGTTATTTATTAGTCTGTTTTAGAGTTTGTTTTTGGAGGTTTTTTTAGTCTTTTTTATGGGGGGGGGGGTAGGGGAAACTGTTTTTCTTAGTCACTTCCTGCTCGAGGATGCGACTATTCCCCGAGTCACATCTTCGCCCCCTCCTCGCGGCCTACCATCTGGATTGGCGCGGTCTTTCCTGCCGGAGAACGGCCAGAGCTTCAGCTTCAGTAGCACGGAGCAAGCGATGCCTTACCGAGAATCGCCGTATTGGAGCTCCGGAGTGCTGGGACTGCCGACATTGAACACCGTGGAGCTGTGGTTTGTGGAGCTTCCAGCCATGGGAGGCGGGAGCTTACAGCCGCTGGCGGCGCTGACTGACATCGCGGAGCCTGGGTTCTCTCGCCGAGATTGCCAGCATTTAATCTCCGCCCAGTTCGGCCTGTGGACTTCGGAAGCCACAGTCTCTGGTAGGAAGCGGCCGATTCGGAGGCTCCGGGCCACTGAGAGTGGTCTTCCGTTTGAGCGCCTGAAACATCGGGTTGCCGTTGCTGCGACTGCGGAGGCCTCAATAGGCCCCGACCACGAGTGAACAGAGGAAGAGGACTGAATTTTGGTGCCTTCTCTCAGTGGGAAACATTGATTCCACTGTGGGGGGATGTTTTTTATGTTTTACATTAAATTCTAAAGTGTTGTGTTATCTTATTTGTGTGCTGCATGGTAACTCAAATTTCACTGCACCAATTGGTGTATGTGACAATTAATGTCCTTTGTCCTTTGTACACGGCAAGATGCAAACCACTGATTAGCTGCAAAAATAGGATGGCCAGATTACAGTTTGCCAAGAAGTACTCAGAGCAACCACAGTTCTGGCAAAAGGTCTTGTGGACAGATGAGATGATTAATTTATATCAGAGTGATGGCAAGAACAAAGTATGGAGAAGAGAAGAAACTGCCCAAGATCCAAAGCATACCACCTCATCTGTGAAACACGGTGGTGGGGGTGTTATAGCCTGGGCTTATATGGCTGCTGAAGGTACTGGCTTGCTTATATTCATTGATGATACAACTGCTGATGGTGGTAGCATAAAGAATTCTGCAGTGTACAGACACATCCTATCTGCTCAACTTCAAACAAATGCTTCAAAACTCATTGGCTGCCGGTTCATTCTACAGCAAGACAATGATCCCAAACATACTGCTAAAGTAACAAAGGAGTTTTTCACAGCTAAAAAATTGTCCATTTTTGAGTGGCCAAGTCAATCACCCAATTGAGCATGCCTTTTACATGCTGAGGAGAAAAATGAAGGGGACGAGCCCCCAAAACAAGCATAAGCTAAAGATGGCTGCAATACAGGCCTGGCAGAGCATCACCAGAGAAGACACCCAACAACTGGTGATGTCCATGAATCGCAGACTTCAAGCAGCCATTGCATGCAAAGGATATGCAACAAAATACAAAACAAGACTACTTTCATTTACATGACATTGCTGTGTGCCCTGAAATGGGGGGGACTATGTATAAACACTGCTGTAATTTTCTACATGGTGAATCCAAAATGGATTAAAATGGCCTTTATTAAAATCTGACAATTGTCACTTTATCCACATGTGATTCTTTTTCTATTGCAAATCTCAAATTGTGGAGTACAGAGACAAATAAATACATTATGAGTTTTTGTCCCAAACATCATGGAAGGCACTAGATAGTAGAATTAGGCCATTTGGCCCATCGAGTCTACTCCGCCATTCAATCTCCGATTTCTGCCATCTAACCCCATAGTCCTGCCATTTCCTCATAACCCTTGACACCCATTCTAATCAAGAATTTGTATATCTCTGCCTTAAAAATACCATTGACTTGACCTCCACGTCCCTCTGCGGCAATGAACTAAAGAAGTTCCTCCTCACCTCCTTTCTAAAAGAGCACACTTTAATTCTGAGGCTATAAGCTCTGGTCCTAGAATCACCCACCAGTGGAAATGTCCTTTCCACATCCACTGTATGCCTTTCATTATTCTGTCACCCTTCAACCTTCTAAACTGTAGCGAGTACAGGCCCAGTGCTGTTCATCATATGCTAACCCACTCATTCCTGGAATCATTCTTGTAAACCTCCTCTGGACCCTCTCCAGAGCCAGCACATCCTACCTCAGATATGGGGCCCAAATTTGCTCACAGTACTCCAAATGTGGCCCGACCAGCATCTTATAGAGCCTCAGCATTGCATCACTGTTTTTGTATTCCAGTCCTCTTGATATAAATGCTAGCATTGAATTTGCCTTCCTTACTACCGATTTGACTTTTTGGGAGTTCTGCACCAGCACTCCAGAGTCCCTTTGCACCTCCAATTTCTGGATTCGCTCTCCGTTTAGAAAATATATGGGTTACGAAGTTAAGAGAAATTTTCTTGAACCACATCTCTTTTGATTTCTTGTTTTCACACCTTACCCTTCCTTATCTCTGTGCCTCTCCCTGACTCTCGGTCTGACAACTGAGAGTCTGGTCACTATCAAGTGAACTAGCTTATTACATTTTCTGAGTACCATCTAATCTACTTTTCAACGTGAGAAAGCAGACACAAATCATTGAAACTCAGCATTCCTGTCAAACATACATCTACAGTTTTTTTTTACTGATTACTCAACAAGCATCTTCACTGAAGGAGTAATCTCTAATCTACTACCAGAACATTTCCTCATCATTTAATCCTTTTCACTTACTTTCAGATTAATTAGGATCAGCAATTTTCTGTGCATTTATGGTGCGTTTAAATCAAATAGAAATTAAAGAACTATTTTTCTTTTCACAGAAAATCGTCAGGTCTTCCAAGCCAACTCCAGACTGGGGTCCTTACTTAAAGCAGCACCGAGGAGAAAGATACAGCAATGATTCCAAACAAAGTGGCTTGGCTGAGATGGCAAAGTTTTAGGCACTAGTTACAATTCAATTTATAAATATTGTTCCAATATTGAAGAATATTTTTCAAAGTTAGTTTTAAAATAGGGAAAATATGTCATAGCACAGGGACAATCTTAAGGACACAAGCTCTTCATGTACAGGTTTGCTAGAGAAAAGCATTTCTCAAGAATTCTTGCTTGTGAATCCTTGGTAAAGAAGACTGACCAAGTTTCCAAAGTGCAAACCAATGGGCATGCCTAAAGTACATATTCATTAATTTATCCTTCTCAACTTTGACTTTAAATATTTCATAATATGATTTTTTAATGCCAATGACAAGTATCCTAACTCTCAAACAGTAGATTAAATTTAAAAAAAGATATGGAAATATAATTCAACGAATACCTTTAAGGCCGAGATAGATAGATTCTTGATTAGTACGAGTGCCAGGGATTATGGGGAGAAGGCAGGAGAATGGGGTTAGGAGGGAGAGATGGATTAGCCATGATTGAATGGTGGACCAAATTCTGCTCCTTTCACTTCTGACCTTATGATAATACCACCTACTGTAACACCTACTAGTTTCATTTTTAGGACAAGGGATGGTTGATCAAAAATCTCCTGATAAAGAGATTAAACATTTAAATAATTTATTTCATACATTTATTTTAATAATCAATCTATTTTTAATCATTCATAACTGGGTTTCCCAAATTTCCAGAAAAGATGAGAACAGAATTCAATTATAATTGATTTATGGTACAGAAAAAAGCAGAATATTTCCTCCTGGATCAATGTCTTACCCATTAAATGCAACTCTTCACCCTTGATGACAACTGAATGCTGTTGGTCTGTTCACCTCTGAATACTGAGCAGCAGTCTGCCTTTCACCAACCATACTAAGACTGCACAACTATAATCAGGAACTGGACACCCAACAATCTGGACTACCCACCCTATAGCCTCACTCATTGGTAACTACCTGCTCATATGGTCTTCGATCTTATCAAGACAGGCATCTCACTTGATTAAATACAAGCCTGTTAAATCAGGCACTGGAATTTAAAGGATACCTGCGATGAAAGTCGGCAGTCAACGTTTGCAAATGTTTACCAATCACACAGCTACAGGCCTTTCTCGGTCTCCCCTCCGCCCCTTAAATTACCTTTCTTCACACTAAAATCTAATTAAAGGTTTCCTTGCTTTGTCAGGTGGCACCACCACCCGCACATCTTCCCTGCATAACTTTGGTGAGATTGTAATGAAATAATTACAGCTAAGAACCCACCTTAATTACATGACTGGTTGTTCGTTTAAGCAAAACAATTTGCCTCCAATCCAGTGAGCATATTGCTCCATCTGACAATATGAATCAGCGAGAAGTAACCTCCTCTCAACCCTATAGAATTGAAGGTGCCTATCTAAGCAGAGAGAAAATACTCACTAGACCAAGTACAGATCTGTTCCCCAATTTGCGGTTGTGTTGGGGGGGGGGGGCGGCACACACTAACCACCCCCACACACTAACTACCCCCCCACACACACGCTAACTACCTAACGATATTATATTAATATTATTAATTTGTTCCTTTTACCCCATAATCGCCCCATCTACTTACGCATAGCCCCCAACTCGCAGGCGTCCTGTGGTGGGGGGGGGGGGGGGGGGAGTTAGAGAGTGAGGGCAGAGAGAGAGGAGCAGAGACAGAGGGGCAAGAGCCAGAGGGAGAGGGGGGTGGAGGGGGGAGGAGGAGACGGAGGGTGGGTGAGGGGAAAGGGAGAGGAGGGGAGGAGAGGGGGGTAAGGAAGGGGTGGGCAGGGGGTTTAGGGGAGGGAGGGTGGAAACAGGGCGAGGGGGAGGGGGAGAAAAGAGGGGGGTGAGAGAGGGGGGTGAGAGAAGAGGTAAGAGGGGGAAGGAGAAGAGGGGAGAGAGAGAGGGGGGGGGGGGGGTCCGCAAGGTTTTTTCCAAAGGACTTGCGAGCGGAGCAACTGGCAGCACGTTCGGTTTGCAGCGGGAGGGAGGGACGGGTGTGACCTCACTCGCTGCGCTGGGGACAGGTTTCCCAGAGGGAGTAATGGTCGCGAGGGCCATCTTCTCATCGCGTGCCCCAAGCGACGATAACAGCCAATATTGCAACAATATTAATAACAAAGTCGGGAAAATAATGTACCAAATGTACAGAGGAGTAGATTTCTAAAATCACAAGGAAAATCTCTACTGAAATATGTAAACATTTCCTCGTTTCAGCATCTGGTTTTCGAAGAGATACATTTCACAGGCAAAATGACATGCACACAGAGAGTTTTAAAAGTATATAGGTAGGTAGGTTCATCTGGTAGTGAGGAGGATGGAGAAATACATTGAATACTCAAATACAGTTCATACATTTTTCTTCCTTTAAGATTAAGTATAATTGAATTATTAAATCCAGTTTTAAGACTTAAAAGTTGATTACAAATGATTGTTTCATTGATTGTTTTTTGTTTACGCTATGTCACTTTATACTACAAATTATACAAAGGCCTCTTGAATAATTACAGTCTCTTCTAACTTATTCAATCAAGTCCTGGCTATACTTGCTAATTAAAGAGTGTTGGAGTATCTTTGTTGGAGTCCAACTGTAAATGTGGATTCCATCACTATGATTATACCAGTTGACGAGTTGGATTGGTCATTTGTTCTATGTTCTGTCCGCTTTTATTTCCTTTTGTAAGATCCAATTATATCAGTTAACGTTTCTGGCCTGGCTGTTTTTTATTTTTCACACAGAGAGTGTGAGTCTCTGGAACTCTCTGCCACAGTGGGTAGTATTGAGGCCAGTTCATTGGCTATATTTAAGAGTGAGTTGGATGTGGCCCTTGTGGCTAAGGGGATCAGGGGGTATGGAGAGAAGGCAGGTAACGGGATACTGAGTTGGATGATCAGCCATGATCATATTGAACTGGCGGTGCAGAGCTCGAAGGGCTGAATGGCCTACTCCTGCACCTAATTTCTATGTTTCTATGTTTCTAGCCTGGCTGTTTTTATTAAAATGATCCCTGGATCACAAGAAGTTGCTACTATTTCAGCCTCCTTAACTCTAAATAATGACCGTCTCCATTTGCTATTCTTTCAGTCACACCAAGCTTATATCACAACAATTGCTTACAAATGTCAAAACATGCTCATTAACAAACTACACTAAAAAATGAAGCGAAGAGGAACATAAAATAAAAATAGTCCAGGAAAGTACCCAAAATGTTCATTTAATTATGAACTTTCTTCAGTCACCATGGATGCCCTTAGGAAATTTGTTGAACCAGAAAATATTACAGAATTTGGACTGCAGAGGTTTGGTGAAATACTATTCCACACGTTAACCTTATTACATAAGCAAAATTTGATGTTTATGGTCACAGTAACACAAGGCTACCATTGAATGGACTCGTGTTATGTGATAACATAACTAACAAAGTATTACAATTCGTCCACATAATGATCAAAGTCGGTAAGTGCTTGAGAACAAAATGAAACACCATTCATGTATGGTCTTTTGACTGGCAATAACCTTGAAGATTTATTTAGTATCAAATAAAATGATCGGGTGCTATGGAAAATACAAAAAATAACATGGATTGGCAACACAATGTCAGGACTGACATGACTGGCCTATTGGCAATCTATACTAGAAACATCTACGAAGACGAGCTGAAATAACACAGCTGAAAGTAACTCTATATGTTCAGTTTTGCATTCTTTATTGTCACATGTGAAAAGTGACATTGTACAGTGAAATATTGTAGAGTGAAAAGATTTTGTTTGCATTCTATCCAGTCATATATGAATACAATCAAGCAACTCTCTGGTTAACTCGTCCCTTCCCACCCAAACCACCCCCTCCCCAGGTACTTTCCCCTGCAACCACAGGAGATGCAACACCTGTCCATATACCTCCCCCCGATCAAGTTCGTCCAAGGACCCTCACAGTCTTTTCAGGTGAGGCAGAAGTTCACTTGCACCTCCTCCAACCTCATCTACTGCATCCGCTGTTCCAGGTGTGGACTCCTATATATGAGCGAGACCAAACGCAGGCTTAGCGATCGTTTCACTGAACACCTGCCGCTCAGTCCACCTAAACCTACCAGATCTCCTGGTTGCTAAACACTTTAACTCCCCCTTTCATTCCCATACTAACCTTTCTGACCTCCATTGACAGAGTGAGGCCCAGGGCAAATTGGAGGAACAACCTCATATATCGCTTGGAGGAACAACACCCCATGTTCCGCTTGACACCCCAGCAGTATGAAAATTGACCTCTAACTTCAAATAACCCTTGCTCTCCATCCCCCCCCCCCCCTTCCCAGTTCTCCGACCAGTCTGACTGCCCTCGATCACATTTTTTCTCCGTTTGCTTTGTTGTTACCTTCTCCGAGCTAACAATGATCTATTCTACATTTTCCATGATCTCCGCACCCTTTATCTTGTTTTCACACCTTACACTTCCTTATCTCTGTATCTCCCTCTCCTCTGATAGTCTAAAGAAGGGTCTTGACCCAAAACATCGCCCATTCCTTCTATCCAGAGATGCTGCATGTCCCACTGAGTTACTCCAGCATTTTGAGCCTATCTTTGGTTTAACCATTGTTTGTGCTTGGTTTAAATGGCGAATAAATATTAGATTAGCTCCGTTGAAAAGAGTAACCTAATTCTGTGTATTCTATGTAATTATGTTTTATTATTGCCTTTTTTTAAGAATTAAAGTTTCTGCTTCCTAATATCCATGTTTCACCCTTTTGCTTTAAACCAAAAAACACATCCCCAGGGTGCTTAACAATAGCATTGCTCAGTCAATGATTTGAACTGGCTCTGAGCACAGTGAAGGAATTTGTTCAGCATTATAGCAATCTTACTGCATATAAACATGCCCTATACTGGACACAAAATTGGAATCTGAGACCAATTTAAGTATACAGTTGAAATGATAAATGTGCACAAAGGCATCAAAAAGGTTAACATAGAAACATAGAAATTAGGTGCAGGAGTAGGCCATTCAGCCCTTCGAGCCTGCACCGCCATTCAATATGATCATGGCTGATCATCCAACTCAGTATCCCGTACCTGCCTTCTCTCCATACCCTCTGATCCCCTTAGCCACAAGGGCCACATCCAACTCACTCTTAAATATAGCCAATGAACTGGCCTCAACTACCCTCTGTGGCAGAGAGTTCCAGAGACTCACCACTCTCTGTGTGAAAAAAGTCTTTCTCATCTCGGTCTTAAAGGATTTCCCCCTTATCCTTAAGCTGTGACCCCTTGTCCTGGACTTCCCCAACATCGGGAACAATCTTCCTGCATCTAGCCTGTCCAACCCCTTAAGAATTTTGTAAGTTTCTATAAGATCCCTCTTTAATCTCCTAAATTCCAGAGAGTAAAACCGAGTCTATCCAGTCTTTCTTCATAAGAACAGTCCTGACATCCAGGAATCAGTCTGGTGAACCTTCTCTGCACTCCCTCTATGGCAATAATGTCCTTCCTCAGATTGGAGACCAAAACTGCACACAATACTCCAGGTGTGGTCTCACCAAGACCCTGTACAACTGAAGTAGAACCTCCCTGCTCCTGTACTCAAATCCTTTTGCTATGAAAGCTAACATACCATTCGCTTTTTTCACTGCCTGCTGCACCTGCATGCCTACTTTCAATGACTGGTGTACCATGACACCCAGGTCTCGCTGCATCTCCCTTTTCCTAATCGGCCACCATTTAAATAATAGTCTGCTTTCCTGTTTTTGCCCAAAGTGGATAACCTCACATTTATCCACATTATACTGCATCTGCCAAACATTTGCCCACTCACCCAGCCTATCCAAGTCACCTTGCAGTCTCCTAGCTTCCTCCTCACAGTGAACACTGCCCCCCAGCTTAGTGTCATCCGCAAACTTGGAGATATTGCCTTCAATTCCCTCATCCAGATCATTAATATATATTGTAAATAGCTGGGGTCCCAGCACTGAGCCCTGCGGTACCCCACTAGTTTACTGCCTGCCATTGTGAAAAGGACCCGTTTTACTCCTACTCTTTGCTTCCTGTTTGCCAGCCAGTTCTCTATCCACATCAATACTGAACCCCTAATACCGTATGCTTTAAGTTTGTATACTAATCTCTTATGTGGGACCTTGTCGAAAGCCTTCTGGAAGTCCAGATATACCACATCCACTGGTTCTCCCTTATCCACGCTACTAGTTACATCCTCGAAAAATTCCACAAGATTCGTCAGACATGATTTACCTTTTGTAAATCCATGCTGACTTTTGTCCAATGATTTTCACCACTTTCCAAATGTGCTGCTATCCCATCTTTAATAACTGACTCTAGCAGTTTCCCCACTACCGATGTTAGACAAACTGGTCTGTAATTCCCCGTTTTCTCTCTCCCTCCCTTCTTAAAAAGAGGGGTTACATTTGCTTACCCTCTACCCGCCAATCCTCAGGAACTACTCCAGAATCTAAAGAGTTTTTGAAAGATTATCACTAATGCATCCACTATTTCCTGAGCTACTTCCTTAAGTACTCTGGGATGCAGCCTATCTGGCCCTGGGGATTTATCGGCCTTTAATCTTATTTCAATTTACCCAACACCACTTCCCGACTGACCTGGATTTCACTCAATTCCTCCTTTGACCACAGTCCCCTGCTATTTCAGGCAGATTATTTATGTCTTCCTTAGTGAAGACGGAACCAAAGTAGTTATTCAATTGGTCCGCCATATCCTTGTTCCCATGATCAACTCACCTGTTTCTGACTGCAAGGGACCTACATTTGTTTTAACTAACCTCTTTCTCTTCACATATCTATAAAAAACTTTTGCAGTCAGTTTTTATGTTCCCTGCCAGTTTTTTCTTTCATAATTCTATTTTTCCTTTCCTAATTAAGCCCTTTGTCCTCCTCTGCTGGTCTCTGAATTTTCTCCCAGTCCTCTGGTATGCTGCTTTTTTCTGGCTACTTTTGTACGCTTCATCCTTTGCTTTGATACTATCCTGATTTCCCTTGTTATCCACGGATGCACTACCTTTCCCCGATTTATTCTTTTGCCCAAACTGGGATGAACAATTTTTTGTAGTTCATCCATGCAGTCTTTAAATGTCTTCCATTGTATATCCACCGTCAACCCTTTTTAGAATTAATTGCCAGTCAATCTTGGCCAATTCACGTCTCATACCCTCAAAGTTACCTTTCTTTAAGTTTCAGAACCATTGTTTCTGATTTTAACAATGTCACTCTCCATCCTAATGAAGAACCTCAACCATATTATGGTCACTCTTGCCCAAGGGGGCACGTACAACAAGACGGCTAATTACCCCTTCCTCATTACTCAAAACCCAGTCTAAAATAGCCTGCTCTCTCGTTGGTTCCTCTACATGTTGATTAGATAACTATCCCGCATACATTCCAAAAAAAATCCTCTTCCTCAGCACCCCTGCCAATTTGATTAACCCAATCTATATGTAGATTGAAGTCACCCATTATAACTGTTTTGCCTTTGTCGCACGCATTTCTAATTTCCTGTTTGATACCATCCCCAACTTCTCTGCTACTGTTAGGTGGCCTGTAACACAACACCCACCAGCGTTTTCTTCTGCCCTTAGTGTTTTGTAGCTCTACCCATTACCGATTCCACATCCTCCAAGCTAATGTCCTTCCTTTCCATTGCTTTAATCTCCTCTCTAACCAGCAAACGCTACCCCACCTCCTTTTTCCTTTCTCTCTATCCCTCCTGAATATTGAAATATCCCTGGATGTTCAGCTCCCAGCCTACGTCACCCTGGAGCCATGTCTCCGTGTGATACCCAACTATATCATAATCATTAATATCTATCTGCACGTTCAACTCGTCCACCTTATTACGAATACTCCTTGCATTGAGACACAAAGCCTTCTGGCTTGTCTTTACAACGCATTTACCCCTTATACAATTTTATGCTGAAAAGTGGCCCTTTTTGATTTTTGCCCTGGTTTTGTCTGCCTGCCACTTTTAACCTTTCACCTTGCTACCTAATGCTTCTACCCTCATTTTACACCCTCCTGCCTCTCTGCTCTTGTACCCATCCCCCTGCCACATTAGTTTAAATCCTCCCCGACAGCACTAGCAAACACTCCCCCAAGAACATTGGTTCCATTCCATTCCAGGTGCAAAACCATCCTGTTTGTAACCGGGTCCCACCTCTCCCAGAACTGGTCCCAGTGCCCTAAAAATTTGAATCCCTCCCCCTTGCACCACTTTTCAAGCCACGTATTCATTTGGCATTAATCCTCCTATTTCTACTCTGACTGGCCCTGTGGTCCTGGTAGTAATCCGGAGATTAACTACCTTTGAGGTCCTACTTTTAAGTTTATCTCCTAGCTCCCTAAATTCACCTTGTAGGACTCATCCCTTTTTTTACCTATATCGTTGGTGCCAACATGCACCACGACAACTGGCTGTTCACCCTCCCCCTCCAGAATGTTCTGCAGCCGTTCAGTGACATCCCTGACCTTTGCACCAGGAGGCAACATACATCCTGGAGTCTCGTTTGCGGCCGCAGAAACACCTATCTATTCCCCTGACAATTGAATCCCCTATTACTATTGCCCTTCCCCTCTTTTTCCCCCCTCATGTGCTGCAGAGCCACCCATGGTGCCCATGAACCTGGCTGCTGCTGCAATTCCCCTGATGAGCCATCTCCCTCAACAGTATCCAAAATGGTATACCTGTTTTAGGAGGGAGATGACCGCAGGGGACTCCTGCACTACCTGCCTACTGCTTTGCTGGCTATTGGCCACCCGTTCCCTTCTTGTCCTCCTACCTTTTTGCCTGCGGTGTGACCAACTCCACTGTAGTGCTATCCACGACTTTCTCCGCATCGTGGATGCTCCAGTATGCAATCCACCGCAGTTTCCAATCGTTCAATGCGGTCTGCCAGGAGCTGCAGCTGGACACACTTCCTGCAAACGTAGTCACCAGGGACACGACCATCTCCCTGATCTCCCACATGTTTGCAGGCTGAATAAACACGGGGCCAATCTCTACTGCCATACCTTACTCCCAAATTACTCTGTAATAAATATTTAAAAAAAAAAAAAAACACAAAAACTTATCCTTTAAACTTTACTACTAAATACTGAATCCCTAACTCCCCAGAATCCCTCACTCCCAGAAGGCAGAAATGTAAAATAGTAAACCCGGGGTTGCACCCAATCAGCTGCTTCCTCGGGTCCTCTTCCACCAATCAGCGGCTTCCTCAAAAAAAACCCACTTCTCCAAATGGAACGTTATGGATTTTGGTAAAAACAAGCCCCGCGCTAGATTTTTATCCTTACCGGTCGGGTGTTCGCTCCTCCCCCTCCTTCACTTCCAACGCTCCTGTGGACCTCTGGAAAACAAGCCCGCGCTAGATTTTTATCCTTACCGGTCGGGTGTCGCTCCTCCCCCTCCTTCACTTCCAACGGCTCCTGTGGGCCTCTCAGATAAAGTGGGTTGTTAGATAAAGAAGAAAAGGACCTGTAAAGATAACCTATCCTGCTTTCTGAAATTAATATGTTCCTCCAGTACCCAAGAAAAGCTTAAGTCTTATTTCTAAAAGAGCTATTAAGCTTTCAATACACAGTAATAGTAAGATTAAATGAGAACTTACCGCGTGTCAATCTTCAAAGCAGCGGTGTGAAATCACAGGTAATAGTGACTGAAGTATAATAGTAAGATGAGAGAAGACTAGAACTACCAGATGACATTTATGAGGGCTGGGAGCGGAGGGCACGTAGTCCCTCATCGTAACTCCTCATAAAATAATGATCAAACTTCAAACTGGCAAGTTCTCAGTGTCAATCCCAGCGTAAACCAGAACCTGCTTTAGCCACCTTGAAATAGTTTGATCCGACACCTTTCTATGCGTTTTTTGTGGCTAATAAATAATGCTGATTCCTCTCCTCTTAGGGTTCTGGTAACCTTAATGTAATATAACAAACATGACACTACACACAGGCGGGAATCCGTGGGGTATGCCGAAAAGATAATCTTACACGCTGTCACCCCTATTCTACTCTGCTTGAGCAAATCATAGATATAAAAAGTAATGGCACCTGCCGATACATCCATCAGCTCAGTTTCTGTAATGTCTGCACACGTTGGGCTGAAACCAATGCCACAAGCATGACTACCTTCATGGTGAGTTTGGCAAAGACAGGCCTGTGACAGGAGTCCACTGGCGAAGGAGCATAACCTTGCTTACACTCCAGATAACCGAATACCTGGACCAAAGGAGGATTGGAATGAAAAACTCCCTTCATAAATATAGAAACTAAAGGATGTGTCCCCACAGAATATAACTCTGACTCCATGGGTAAATATGAGCACAGAGCACTTCTGGCTATATTGATCGCACTATAGTTTAACTTAGAGAGTTGACAAGAACTCCAGCATGTCTGGGATGCCTGCAGTTTGATATGAAATATTCTGCCGTAAGCAGAACACCTCCCACTTTCTTATCGAGGAGATGTACTGCTTCTGGGTACTATCCCTCCAGGCCGACGTGAGAACATCCACGGTGCGATCAGACAGTCCTCTCCCCAGGTATGGCCCTCTTAGAATCTGCAAATTAACAGATCAATACGATCATGTAAAGGATGTTGATCGCCAGTTACCAGGTTCACCAGTAGGTATTTATGTTTGGGAACAATCATAATGAGGCTGAATAGCCATCTGCAACACGAGAGGGAAACCATGGCCTGAGTTGGCCAGTCTGGCAATACCAATACTCCTGATGCGGAGTCCTGCTTGATTTTTTGCAGGCATCGACTGATGAGACAGAATGGAGGAAATGCATATAAAAACATTCCACCCCAATGCAGCGAGAATGCATCGACCGCTGCTGCCCCAGGTCTGGTTCCCATGAGACGTATTTAGGCAACTGATGGTTTAGTCTAGATGCAAACAAATCATTATCTGGCATTCCATATCGAGCAACAACATCATTAAATATGTCCTGATTCAACATCCATTCTATGTTGTCATTGAATTGGCGTGACCTTGTGTCTGCCACTATGTTGAATCTGCCTGGCAAGTAGATTGCTGAAAGCCAAATGTTTTTGTCAATGCACCAGCTCCAGATATGATTAGCCAATCTGTCACAAGATATGCCATATGCCACTGCTGTACTGTTGTCAATTTGAACCTGCACATGCAAGTGACTCGTGGTAGAGCAATAAGCTTTAAGCCCATAAAAGGTTCCCAAAAGCTCTAAATAATTGATCCCTCACAATTGCAGAAGGGATGTCTCATCACTATTCCATCTGCCTCCACAACTGGAAGACATATCAGTAGCACCCCAACCTAGAGCACTAACATCAGTCTGTAAGACTATGGAAGGTGGTTCCACCAAAACCTCTCTAGAACCACTTGAGACATTTGTGATCCACCATTGTATTTCTGAAATGGCTTCAGCTGGCAATCCCATGGGCCTGTCAAAAGTGCCTGTTCTTTTGCTCATTGTAATTGTTGATAATGCATAGCTGGAAAATCAGCCACCAACATACCAATTAAACTGGCCACCTGTCTAATTGAAGGTCGTTGTTCACCAAGGAGCTTGATACAACCTTCAATTAACTGCTGCCTTTTATCACTGGGCAGAGTCACTAACATGTGATCTGAGTTAATGGTGAAGCCCAAATAATCAATAATTTTAACTTGTGTTAATTTGGATTTATCTGGATGAATGATGAACCCCAATTGCTCAAAAGTGAGTTTAACAACTGAAACAGATGATTCAGCTGCATCCCGAGTCTTTCCGACAATTAAAATATCATCGAAATAGGCCATTACAACATGACCCTGAGCTCGGAGTAGTCCTAGAACAGGTTTTAACAATTTGGTAAACAATCTAGGAGCTGAGGTTAATCCATTAGGCAGTGCTTTGAATTGCCATAACTGACTCATCCAGCTAAACTTCAAATACCTCCTATCATCGCAATGAACAGACACTGAGTAATATGCATCTTTAAGATCTATGCTTGCCATATAACACCCTTTGGAAATCAGCTGTTTAGCCGTCAGAAAAGTCTCCATTTTGAAGTGTCTATACTGTACAAAAGGGTTAAGGCTCGTCAGTCCAGAATAATTTTACATCCCCCATCCTTTTTAGACCTAGGGAATATATTTGATACAAACTGGTTGAGTTGACGAACCAACTTCTCAATCACCCCTTTCCTGCACAATACCCGCAAGTTCTGCCTGTATCTGCATATTCTCTTCATGTGAGAAAACGAGTGTCCGACTTGGAACATGCTGTGTGGATGGACACAAATTATGGTAGAATCCAATTCGAAACCCTTCTATACTGCACAGCACAAATGGATCTCATGTTATCTCCTGCCATTCTTATAGGAACAAGTGTAACCTGCCCCCAACTTGAACATCGGTCCCACTTAATTTGATTCTATCAGGAGCAAAACCACTGACCTGCACTTGTTGCCCCCTGTTCCTCGTGGGAAAATCCATCCTTCCCCGTGTGGCTGCGGCAGGTTTCCAACTTTGTATGTTCGTGAATGAACGGCTCGTCCCTTCACCAGCCCCAGTCATTGCGCCCCGTCGATAGGGGAATTGCCTCCAACCCATTTTGCTGCTCGTCAGCACTTTTATTAATCCCACAGTTTTTGCCTCATCACCAAGTTCTTTAACTTGCTTTGCGAGGTCCTCCACAAATAGCAGATTAGGCATTGCTAGGCTTACAGAGCGAAGCAAACTTAGGGTGAATATTTGTGCGTATGGCATTCTTTCGTAAGTTTTAGCTCTTGTGCCCGAACTGCAATCCCCATTTGTCCCCATATAACATGGTTCACCACCGGCATCTTCAATAAGGCACAGTCAACCACGGTTTCATATTTCTTAATAGTATCATCCAGTACCAGGTCTTGAAGCTGATGGGAGAGCAAATACAAAAAATTTTGTGGACACAACTGCTGCCCAATGGCTCTCCTGCTTCTGGGGGAATGGCAAATATTGCAGCCAAATCAGGTATTGTAACCTCATGCCCTTCACCCCCTGGGCTGTGTTCACCCACTGCTTCGGAGTCAGTATAACCCTGATCTGCCAAGCTCTCCTCCTCCATGAGGGAGCGATCAAGCAGCCCTATTGCAGGCGCTGCTGGCGCAGTCTCTCCATCAGCCCGGCGTGGACACCACTCGTACTACCGGAGTGCATCCTTTGCGAGTATCCTCTCCAACAGGACCTCGATTTCATTGAGACGTTTAGAAACAGTCTCCCCTTGCGGAGGTAACTCCTCCTGGTCCGACTCGGAGTCAATGGGCCTAGCAGACTTCGAAGTGGCCTTACGCCCCACCGGCGCGGCAACGCTGCTCACAGGCAACGCGTCTGCAGTCATTAACCCCCCTGTTAACGATGATATAGGTGAGCTGGGCGGGCACCCGCTACCTGCACCCCCACGGTCTTCCAAACTTTTGCTAGCGGGTCGCCTCCCCTTCACCTTCGTAGCTTTCTGCATTTTGGTACTCGTGCTGAATTGTTATACCAAGCGTACCTACAGAAAGCAACCTCCAAACTAAGTTTAGCACTTACCTCGAGGTGTTTTAAACTTACCGCTGGAGAAGCTCTGCTACTCCATCCGGTCGCTGCGCCATGCGTCTGATGTAATGACGTGCGTGCGGCTGGATGGGGTTCTTCACGTAGTCACTCGCGTGACTCCGAAGTAAAATACCCAATTTGCAGAGATTTAAGATAGGAGCAATTCACCAGTGGTGGAGCTCCATCCAGCCTAGCCTGTCGGCTTCGGAAGCTGTGGTCTCGAGTAAGGACGTGGCCGTTCCAGGTATCCCAAGCCACTGAGAGGATTCCCCCGACGCCGGAGCACCATCATCCGGCGAGAAGGGCCTGGAATATCGGGCCTCCGTGAAGGCGACTGCGAGGCCTCAATAGGCCCGATTATGGGTGGACACGGGGATGGGGACTGGACTTTGTGCCTTCCCCCATAATGAGGAACCATTGTGGGGGGATGTTTTCGTGTTTAAATTTCTTTCTTATTGTTCTGGTGTATTCTGTTCAATGTGCTGCAATGGCAATCCGCATTGCACTACACCAAATTGGTGTATGTGACTAATAAAGAACTTTTGAACCTTTGAACCTTTGTCTTTCCGCTGACTGGATAGCACGTAAGAAAAACGTTTCACTGTCCCTAAACTACATTCATGCCGACCAGTGATCACTCTCACACTAGTTCTATACTACAGACTAGAGACAATTTACAGAAGCCAATTAACCAACAAACCTGCACGTCTTTGGAATGTGGGAGGAAACCAGAGCACCAGGAGGAACCCCATGCGGTCACAACGTAGAAGCTCCATACAGACAGCACCCATAGTCAGAATCAAACCTGTGGTGCTGAAAGGTAGCAGCTCTACCGCTGCGCCACTGTGCTGCCCTTCTTACTGCTACAATTGTATCAGCAAAAAAGAGGCAGCTGCAATTATTGAAAAGTGATACAACAGGGTCTTTGCAGTTGTCACAATCCTCAACAGATTGTAAGTGGATGGATTCCCTTGATGGTTGTAAATATGCACGGCCCAGCTCAAAGTACTGAAGAATAAAATGCAAGAGCATCAGGATGTCAATTTTTATATCAAAGTACATTGTCTGTACAGAGTTTGTACTTTCTCCCTGCGATCGCCTGGGTTTTCAATGGGTGCTCTGATTTCCTCCCAAACTCCAAAGATGTACAGGTTTGTAGGTTCATTGGGTTTGGCAAAATAGAAAATTGTCCCGAGTGTGTAGGATAGTGCTAGTGCAGGGGCTGATCACTGGTCGGTGCGGACTCGGTGCACCTGAATCTCTAAAGTCTAAAGACAAAAATGTCTTCAGAGTCCAACATAAGAAAATAACAAATAGAAGCAGGATTGAACCATTCAGCACCTTGTACTGCTATGTCATTCAATAAGATTATGACTGATCTTATATTTTAACGCCACTTATGGCATAAAGCCCACATATTCAGGTATCTAAAGATTGATTGATCCTGGTCTTGATCACATTGGTGGGCAAAGTCTCCCTCAATGACACTAAGAACCTTTTAAAATAACTATTAAAGATACAGTGGGATTAAAAAACATAATTGTAAAAGAGTGGCAAGAATGGACATTGGACCGCAGGAAATGACACTGGAGAAGTTGTAATGGAAAACAAAGAAATGGAAAATTAACTGAATAAGTTTGAGTCTTCACAAGATATTCAAGAGAGTCAAGGCACAGAAGTGAGTGCAACCACTATTACTAAGGAGAGGGTGCTTGGGAAGCTGAAAGGTCTGAAGATGGATAAGACACCTGGACGAGATGGACTACACCTATCTAGGTCTGAAGAAGGGTTTCGGCCCGAAACGTTGCCTATCTCCTTCGCTCCTTAGATGCTGCTGCACCCGCTGAGTTTCTCCAGCTTTTTGTGTACCCTACACCTATCGAGATCTAGATACACTCCGAAACAAGAGTTAACAATTGAAGACTTTTTGTCAAAACTCTTCAACCTGAAACATTAACTCTAATACTTTTACCACGGGCTTTCCCAGCCTGATCTGCCAAGTGCTGCCGGCATCTTCTGTTTTTGTTCTTCATTGCATAATCTTGCTTCTGGAACGGAGTTTGAGAAATCATTAAAACTTAAGGCAAGCAACAAGTTTAAGCAGACCAACTTCAACCACCAGTTGCATGATATAGTACTATTGTACTACTCCACGTCACAAAATAAACACTCCCAACTACAATGAGTTTTAATACTTGGCTTTGGAATGGCTGAAGATTAGAATCGATTTTCCTACCATTCTTTGTAAAACATACTTGTTGCTTGTCAAATTCATTAGCTTATTAATTTAACAAAGACTTGTATATTCAATTGATATCAAATAAAGTTCTCAACACATTTGTTTGGCCAGTCCATAGAGAATCAGCATATTCTGAAAATCTCATTCATAGCACCATTAAGGATTTTGCTTCTTCAGTTATTACAATACTTTCACGTTGTGCTTCCATGAGATTATTTTATCATACATACTCCCAAAAAAGACCAATTTCAAATACAATGATGAAACATTAACACAAAGCTTATGTTATCGATATAGGGGACAGGTAATTTATTAAAATTACTGACTGCAATAATTAATTCATTGAAAAAAAACTCAGTTGCCCTTTGAGGAGGGAATTAGATAATCAGTTTGAAGGGAGATGGGATTTCCAAGCAATGCAAAAAATGCTGACTGGATGCTGTCCTACTGAGCCAGTATTTACTCAAAATGTCACACAGCCTCCTTCTGCAACGTAATTATTCTTTGAATTAAGAATTCCGTCAAAAGCATTTCTCTTGCAAAAACACAAGTGAATGGTACCACATATTCACTCTACACCTCCATCCCCCACCAGGAGGGTCTCAAAGCCCTCCGGTTCTTCCTCGACCGGAGAACCAACCAATCCCCATCTACAGATACTCTCCTCCGCCTGGCGGAGTTGGTCCTTACCCTTAATAACTTTTCGTTTGACTCCTCCCATTTCCTCCAAATACAAGGTGTAGCTATGGGCACGCGCATGGGCCCCAGGTATGCCTGCCTCTTTGTAGGGTACGTCGAACAATCCTTGTTCGAGAATACCAGGGCCCCATCCCGACCTCTACCTCCGCTACATCAATGATTGCAATGGTGCTACCTCCTGCACCCACATACAACTCACTGACTTCATCAACTTCACCACTAACTTCCATCCAGCACCCTAATACACCTGGACCATTTCCGACACTTCCCTATCATTTCTTAACCTCACTATCTCCATCGCACGTTATAGACTTCTGACCGACATCCACTATAAACCCACTGACTCCCATGGCTATCTAGACTACACTTCCTCCCACCCTGCTTCCTGTAAGGGACTCCATCCCCTACTCTGAATCCCTCCGTCTACGCCGCATCTGCTCCCAGGACGAGGTGTTCCACACCAGGGCATTAGAAATGTCCTCATTCTTCAGGGAATGGGGGTTCCCCCCCCCCCCCCCCACTATAGATGAGGTTCGCACCAGGGTCTCTTCAATACCCTGAGATTAGTATACAAACTTAAAGCATACAGTATTAGGGGTTCGTATTGATGTGGATAGAGAACTGGCTGCAAACAGAAGCAAGAGTAGGAGAAACGGCTTTTCACAATGCAGGCAATGACTAGTGGGGTACCGCAGGGCTCAGTGCTGGGACCCCAGCTATTTACAATATATATTAATGATCTGGATGAGGGAATTGAAGGCAATATCTCCAAGTTTGCAGATGACACTGAGCTGGGGCAGTGTTCGCTGTGAGGAGGATGCTGGAGACTGCAAGGTGACTTGGATAGCTGGGTGAGTGGCAAATGTTTGGCAGATGCAGTATAATGTGGCTAAAATTGAGGGTTATCCACTTTGGTGGCAAAAACAGGAAAAGCCAGACTATTATTTATGGGCCTGATTAGGAACAGGGGGATATGCAGCGCGACCTGGGTGTCATGGTACACCAGTCATTGAAAGAAGGCATGCAGGTGCAGCAGCAGTGAAAAAAGCGAATGTATGTAAGCTTTTCATAGCAAAAAGGATTTTGAGTACAGGAGCAAGGAGTTCTACTTCAGTTTACAGGGTCTTGGTGAGACCATACCTGATGTTTGCGTACAGATTTGGTCTCCAAATCTGAGGAAGGACATTATTGCATAGTGGAGTGCAGAGAAGGTTCACCAACTGATTCCAGGATGTCAGGACTTGACCTTATGAAGAAAGACTGGATAGACTCGGTTTCATACTCTTCTGGCATTTTAATTTAGAGATTCGAGGGGATCTTAATAGAAACCTTACAAAATTCTTAAGGGGTTGGACATGCTAGCTGCAGGAAGATGTTTCCCGATGTTGGGGAAGTCCAGTCAAGGGTCACAGCTTAAGGATAAGGGGGAAATCCTTTAAGAGGACCGATGAAAAAGACTTTTTTCACACAGAGAGTGGTGAGTCCCTCTGGAACTCTCTGCAACAGAGGTTGTTGTAGGCCAGTTCATGGCTATATTAAGAGTGAGTAGGATGTTGCCCCTTGTGGCTAAGGGGATCAGAGGGTATGGAGAGAAGGCAGTACAGGATACTGAGTTGGAATGATCATGGCTGATCATATTGAATGGCGTGCAAGCTCGAAGGGCTGATTGGACCTACTCCTGCACCTGAATTTTCCTCTTATTTCTCTTCAATACCCCGCAACACTGCTCTCTATCCCCATCCCCCCACTCGGAACAAGGGCAGAGTCCCCCTGGTCCTCACCTTCCACCCCACTAGCCGTCACATACAACAAATAGTCCTCCTTCATTTTCGCCACCTCCAACGTGACCCCACCACTCACCACATCTACCCTTTTCCCCCTGTCTGCTCCCTCCGTAGCTCCCTGGTCAATTCTACCCTTCCCACATGCACCACCCCCTCCCCGGGCACTTTCCCTTGTAACCGCAGGAGATGCTACACTTGTCGCTTTACCTCCCCCCTCGACTCCATTCAAGGACCCAAGCAGTTGTTCCAGGTGCGACAGAGGTTAACCTGCACCTCCTCCAACTTCATCTATTGCATCCGCTGCTCTAGATGTCAGCTGATCTACATCGGTAAGACCAAGTGTAGGCTTGCCGATCGTTTCGCCGAACTCAGTCTGCATTAACCAACCTGATCTCCCTGTGGCTCAGCACTTCAACTCCCCCTCCCATTCTGAATCCGACCTTTCTGTCCTGGGCTCCTCCTGCACCCCAGCGGCTTGAACATTGACTTCTCCAATTTCCGGTAGCCCTTGCTGTCTCCTCCCCTTCTCAGCTCTCCCTCAGTCCTCCGGCTCCTCCTCTTCCTTTCTTCTTCCCACCCCCCCCATCCTACATCAATTTGAAGAAGGGTTTTGGCCCGAAACGTTGCCTATTTCCTTCTGCTGCCTCACCCACTGACTTTCTCCCAGCATTTTTGTCTACCTTCGATTTTCCAGCATCTGCAGTTCCTTCTTGAACATTTTAAACATATCTGGTTTAATTTGATTTTATGTTATAGTGTATAACACAATGTTTTGGAACTAATGCCTTCTATATCCACTGGAAATTGGTCAAAATGTTATATAAGAACGATCTGATCAAATAAACCTGATTTACCCTTACGAACCTGTTAAAAATTTACCCAGTCATTCTTTCTTCTTTGTTGAAGCAAAGACCAAACTAACTTCCTCTCTTTAAAAATATCCTATCTAATTTTAACGTTTTTTCTACCCAGACAGTATATTAAAAATTAAGAAGTGTATATAAAGGAACTGCAGATGCTTGTTTAAACCGAAGAAGGCATTTGGTTCAGAATGTACTATAACAACAGCTACTACTTTGAGTTAAGAGTAAAATCATAATTGTTTTGAAATAAAGTGTTTTGTAACTGGCATGGGAGAGATTCAATCCATTCCTAAGCAATGAGATCATTTTGAATTACTGCAACAATCAATCTTATGCAGCAAATTAAAGCATTGTGCAAAAAAGAAAAATTGGATGTTTCCATAGTGATGCATCATTCACAACAGCAATTTTGCTCCAGAGCAGAATGTTGAAAACATCCTAAATATATATATCAGCTAGAAAACTGCAATGTGCCTGGAAAGGATTTTTAAAGCAGGCTGCTCAGTAACAATTCTATGTGTCAATTATATGTGCCAAGTATATGTGCCAATTCCCAGCAAGTTATAGGGAGGTTGCACGGCTGTCGAAGTCACGACCTGTGACCCGTACTGTTGCCACGCAACGGCAACTGGAGTACACGCGGTGAAGCGTAGGTAAGTTACCATGGCTTCCAGTGCAGCGGGTCCGTCTTCTGCCCCCAGTAAATCTATTCAATTGACGCAGTATGCCTCAAATCTAGCAACTGAAGAGTACAAACGATATGTCCAAAATTATGAAACACCAAAAAAATGGTTTGGCCCAGATTATAGGCTCCTCACAACATCAAAATGAAAAGCTCCCAAAAGAAATGAACAGCAAGTGTTGTGCTGAACATGTATCTCTTAAATACCAAGTCTAGTATTTGTATATCACGTTTGCCTTGCACTGCATAAAGCCACATAATAGATTATTTTGTGTTCACTTTAAAAAACACCAGTCTCTTTTTGAAACTGTTCTATTTAAGTTTAATGTTAAAGATTTTGAAGTGCACTTTAACTTCTGTGTTTGTTATTCAATGGTTTGGCAATTACTTGCAATTTCATCCATAATAAATGCTGATGAACCAAGTAACTTTTTTGAAAGTTTTTATTGTTCGTATATACCTCATACGAAAGCACAACTATTTGCACCAACTGTGGGACTATGGATCGATTTAAGTTGGAAAAGTGCACAACAGATCCTTGCAATTTCATCAATTTTGGGTACTTTTCAGAGTTGGTCATCATGTACTCCAATGGCACAGTATAACTTAGAAATAGGTACTTTTGCCTGACACCACCAATCACACGCTCTACATGAATGCGTAAATGTGCTAATTCATGAGTTTTTTCCACATCCAGCGCAGATAGTTGTGCTTTCCCTCTTGTAAATGCAGGAATATCTGCTTGACAACCGTAAAATCTGGCATCATCTTTTATGTCAAAACTGGAATCAGCTAAAATTACATCTCCAGGGAGCAGGTTGTCAAAAAAGTTAAGACGAAAGTGTTTTATCTGTGCCGCTGCCCCCCCCCCTATGCCACAGAATGACGGTGAAATAGCAATGGCAGGAATTTCTGGGCATAATCCGGAAGACACAGGATCATTTCATTCCAAAAAGGAAGAAAGATTCTAAGGAGAGTAGGAGGCAACCGTGGCTGACAAGAGAAGTTAGGGATAGAATAAAACTCTAAAAAAAAGATGTATCACAGCAAAGAGTAGCCGGAAGCCAGAGGATTGGGAAACCTTCATAAGACAACAGAAGGAAACAAAACGGGCAATATGGGCTGAAAAGATGAAGTATGAGATAAAGCTGGCCAGAAATGTAAAGAGGGACAGTGAAAGCTTCTTTAGATATGTTAAGGGAAATAGAATATAGCAGTCAAATGTGGGTCCCTTGAAGGAAACACGGAGTGAAATTATTATGGGGAACAAGGCAATTGCAGAAGAGTTGAACAGGTACTCACTAAGGAAGACACAAACAATCTCCCACAAGTACTGGAGGACAGAAGATCTAAAGGGGTAGAGGAACTGATAGAAATTGTCATTAGGCTAATGGGACTGAAGGATGATTAATCCCCTGGGCCTGATGGTCTGCATCCCAGGGTCCGCAGGGAGATGGCTCTAGAAATAGTGGACGCATTGGTGATCATTTTCCAATGTACAATAGTTTCAGGATCAGTTCCTGTGGATTGGAGGATACCTAATGTTATCCCACTTTTCAAGAAAGGAGCGAGAGAGAAAACTCAGGACTCAAAATTAACGGTTGGCCGGGTGCCAATGGCAACCTACAGTCCCGCCGGGCAATCTGAAAGCCATGCCATTTTGTCCGGCTTGGCAAGCACCCGGGACACGTCTCGTTTAATCCTGAGCGGGCCCCCTCTCTATCTCTCTCTCTCTCTGTCACTCCCTATCTCCGCCCGCCATTTGTGTCCGGGTCTAGGCTCTCGGCTCTCGGCTCTCAGGTCTTGCATCTCGGGTCTCGGCTCTCGGCTCTCCGCTCTCCGCTCGGCTCTCGGCTCTCGGCTCTGCGCTCGGCTCTCGGATCTCTGCTCAGCACAGCAGGCCGCCTTATACATGCGCACTGCAACGGCCTTTCCCCCCCCTCTCTCCCCCCATCTCTCCCCCCCGCCTCTTCCCCCCCATCTTCCGCCCCCCCTTCCTGTCTCTCTCTCTGCCCCCCTCTGCCTCCCCCTCCATTTCCAACCCTCCTCTCTTCTCCCCCCTCTTTCTCTTCCCCTTTTTTCTTCTTTCCCCTCCTCTTTTCTCCCCCCTCTTTCCCCCCTACTCATTCCCCCCTCCCCACTTTCCTCCCTTTGCCTCCCACCCTGCCCCCATTTCCACCCCCCCACATCCCCCCCACCCCCCTTCCCCCCCACCCCCTCTTTCTCCCTCTCCTCCCCTTTCACCACCCCTCTTTCTTCCCCTCTTCCCCCCTTTCCTCCCCGCCTCTTCCCACCCCTCTCCCCACCCCCTCTTTAACCCCCACCCTTTCTTCCCTCCTCTTCCCCCCACTTTCCCCCCCCTCTCCCCCCTATTCCCCCCTCTTTCGTCCCCCTTTTTTCTTCCCCCCCCCTCCTCCCCACCCCCCTCTCCTCCCCCCTCTTTTCTCCCCCCCTTTCACCCCCCTCTTCACCCCCCATCTCCCCCCTTCTCCACTCCTCTTTATCCCCCCCCTTTCTCTCCCCCCTCTTTCCCGCACTCTTCCCCCCCTCTTTACCCTCTCTCCCGCCCGCTCTCTTTCCTCCCCCTTTTCCGTCCACACCCTCTTCCCCCCCTCTTTTCTCCTCTCCACTTTTCCCCCATTCTGGTTTTTTCCACCTTTCCCCCCCACCTCCTCTCCCCCCACCCCCTCTTTCCCTCCCCCCCCCCCTTCACCACCCCTCTTTCTTTCCCTTTTTCTCTCCCCCCCTCTTTTCCTCCCCCCTTTCTTCCCCCCCCTTCCCTCCCTTACCCCCCTCCTTCTCCCCCCTTCCCATCCCCTCTTACCCCCCTTCTTTCCACCCCTCTCCCCTCCCACCTCTTTCCTCTCTCTCTCTCTCTCTCTCTCTCTCACTGCGCCTCTCTCTCTCTGCACCTCTCACTCTGCCCCTCTCTTACTCTGCCCCCCTCTCTCTCTCTCTGCCCCTCTCTGCGTGTCTCTACCCCACCCCCTCTCTTGTGTCTCTGCCCCCTATCGCTCTACCCACCCCTCCCTCTCCCTCTCTAGAAACGCCTGTGAGTTGGGGGCTATGTATGAGCAGATAGGGCGTGGATGGGGTAAAAGAAGCGACTGAATAATATTAATATAATATCAAGGGGGGTGGTTAGTGTCTTTGTGGGGGGGTGGTTAGTGTGTGTTTGAGGGGTGGCTAGTGTGTGTGTGATGCCGCAGGCCGCCCCACCCCCCGCAGCGGGTCCCACTTGGTCTAGTTGAACTTTAAAAATGTCGCAGTCGCACTCCTACTAGCAGGCCTCGCCTGCGCAGTTGGGGAGGGTTGCCGTAACTCACGTCACAAAAGGAGGTGGAGTAGCATTGCTGGGTCTTGTTGAAACTGAACCAAGGATATTGTGCACAGTTTTGGTCTCCTTACCCAAAAATAGAGAGTGCAATATTCACGAGGTTGGTTCAAAGATATCTGGTTTGCTGAATAGTTTAGGCCTGAATTGTATAGAATTTAAAAGAGAGAAGATTTAATTGGAAGGTCTCCGCACAATGACTGCAGGAGAATATTTCCCCATCTAGGAAGTCAAGGACCACAGAGCACAAATGGTGGGATATTGAGGACTGCCATTTCTGAAGAAGGGTCTCGACCTGAAATGTTACCTATTACTTCTATCCAGAGATGCTGCCTGTCCCTTGGAGTTACGCCAGCATTTTGTGTCTATCTTTAGAAATTCTCCCCTCCAACAAGAGCGTAGATCCTGTGCTTTTGTTTCATGTTGCAAGGGGGAGGGATTCAAATTTCTCGGGCATTGGAACCAGTTCTGGGGGAGGTGGGACCAGTACAAACAGGACGGTCTGCACCTGGGCTTGAAGGGAACCAATGTCCTTGGGGGAGTGTTTGCTAGTGCTGTCAGGGAGGATTTAAACTAATGTGGCAGGGGGTTGGGAGCATGAGCAGAGAGACAGAGGGATGTAAAATGAGGGTAGAAGCAATAGGTAGCAAGGCAAAAAGTAAAAGTGGCAAGCAGAAAAATCCAGGGCAAAAATCAAAAAGGGCCACTTTTCAACATAATTGTATAAGGGGTAAGAGTGTTGTAAAAACAAGTCTAAAGGCTTTGTGTCTCAATGCAAGGAGCATTCGTAATAACGTGGATGAGTTGAATATGCAGATAGTTATTAATGAAATATGATATAGTTGGGATCACGGAGACATGGCTCCAGGGTGACCAAGGCTGGGAGCTGAAAATCCAGGGATATTCAATATTCAGGAGGGATAGACAGAAAGGAAAAGCAGGTGGAGTAGCATTGCTGGTTAGAGAGGAGATTAACCATATAACCATATAACAATTACAGCACGGAAACAGGCCCTCTCGGCCCTTCCAGTCTGTGCCGACCATTTGTTTTCCCCTAGTCCCATCTACCTGCACTCAGACCATACCCCTCCATTCCCTTCACGTCCATATACCTATCCACTTTACTTTTAAATGTTAAAATCGATCCTGCCTCCACCACTTCTGCTGGAAGCTCATTCCACACAGCCACCACCCTCTGAGTAAAGAAGTCCCCCCCTCCCCTCACGTTTAACCCCTAAACAATCTGTCCCTTAATTTCGCATGTCAATGCCCTCTTGTTTGAACCTTCCCTACCCTCAATGGAAAAAACGTATCCACGTCAACTCTGTCTATCCCTTTCATCATTTTTAAATACCTCAATCAAGTCCCCCCCTTAACCTTCTGCGCTCCAAAGAATAAAGACCTAACTTGTTCAACCTTTCTCTGTAACATAGTTGCTGGAACCCTGGCAACATTCTAGTAAATCTCCTCTGTACTCTCTCTATTTTGTTGACATCCTTCCTATAATTAGGCGACCAAAATTGTACAACATACTCCAGAATTGGTTCTTACCAATGCCTTGTACAATTTTAACATTACTTCCCTACTCCTATATTCAATGCTCTGATTTATAAAGGCCAGCACACCAAAGGCTTTCTTTACCACCCTATCTACATGCGATTCCACCTTCAGGGAACTATGCACAGTTATTCCTAGATCCCTCTGTTCCACCAGCATTCCTTCAATTCCCTACATTTACCATGTACGTCCTATTTGAATTTGTCCTGCCAAGAAGCACTTCACACTTAACAGCATTAAACTCCATCTGCCATCTTTCAGCCCACTTTTCCAAATGGCCCCAAATCTCTCTGTAGACTTTGAAAATCTACTTCATTATCCACAACACCACCTATCTTAGTAATCTGCCAATTTTACTTACTTATCCAATTTTCCACCCCATCATCCAGATCATTGATGTACATGACAAAACACAGTGGACCCAACACAGATCCGCTGAGGCACCCCACTGGTCACCGGCTTCAACTGACAAACAGCCATCCACCATTACTCTCTGACATCTCCCATTCAGCCACTGTTGAATCCATCTTGCTACTCCGCCATTAACACCAAAAGATTGAACCTTCATAACCAACCTTCCATGTGGGAAACCTTGTCAATGGCCTTACTGAAAATCCATAAATAGACATAATCCACTGCTTTTACCGTCATCAATTTCCGCTAGTTACCGCTTCAAAAAATTAATGAAGGTTTGTCAAACATGACCTTCCAGGCACAAATCCATGTTGACTGTTCCTGATCAGACCCTGTTTATCCAGATGCTTATATATATTATCTTTAAGTATCCTTTCCATTAATTTGGCCACCACTGACGTCAAACTAATAGGTCTATAATTGCTAGGTTTATTCTTTGATTAACGCAATAGAAAGGAAGGACATTAGCTTGGAGGACGTGGAATCGATATGGGTAGAGCTGCGAAACACCAAGGGGCAGAAAATTCTAGTGTGAGTTGTGTGCAGGCCACCTAACAGTAGTAGTGGAGTTGAGGATGGCATCAAACATGAAATTAGAAATGCATGCAACAAGGGTAAAACAGTTATAATGGGTGACTTCAATCTACATATAGATTGGGTGAATCAAATTGGCAGGGGTGCTGAGGAAGAGGATTTTTTGGAATGTATGCAGGATAGTTTTCTAAACCAACATGTAGACGAACTAACGAGAGAGCAGGCTATTCTAGACTGCGGTACTGAGTAATGAGGAAGGGTTAGTTAAGCAGTCTTATTGTGCGTGGCCCCTGGGCAAGGTGACTATATTATGGTTGAGTTCTTCATTAAGATGGAGAGTGACATTGTTAATTCAGAAACAAGGGTTCTGAACTTAAAGAAAGGTAACTTTGAGGGTATGAGACGTGAATTGGCCAAGATAGGCTGGCAAATGATTCTTAAAGTGTTGACAGTGGATATGCAATGGAAGGCATTTAAAGACTGCGTGGATGAACTACAACAATTGTTCATCCCAGTTTGGCAAAAGAATAAATCAGGGAAGGTAGTGCATCCGTGGATAACAAGGGAAATCAGGGATAGTATCAAAACTAAAGATGAAACATACAAATTAGCCAGAAAAAGCAGCCTACCAGAGGACTGGTAGTCAGAAACTGGTGAATTGATCATGGGGATCAAGGACATGCCAGACCAATTGAATAACAACTTCGGTTTTGTCTTCACTAAGGAAAACATAAGTAATCTGCCGGAAATAGCAGGGGACCAGGGGTCAAATGAGATGGAGGAACTGAGTGAAATCCAGGTTAGCCGGGAAGTGGTGTTAGGTAAATTGAATGGACTAAAGGCCGATAAATCCCCAGGGCCAGATAGGCTGCATCCCAGGGTACTTAAGGAAGTAGCCCCAGAAATAGTGGATGCAATAGTGATAATTTTTCAATGCTCTTTAGATTCTGGAGTAGTTCCTGAGGATTGGAGGGTAGTCAGTTATTAAAGATGGGATAGCAGCACATTTGGAATGCGGTGAAATCATTGGACAAAGTCAGCATGGATTTATGAAAGGTAAATCATGTCTTACGAATCTTATCGAATTTTTTGAGGATGTAACTAGTAGAGTGGATAAGGGAGAAGCAGTGGATGTGTTATATCTGGACTTTCAGAAGGCTTTCAACAAGGTCCCACATAAGAGATTAGCATACAAACCTAAAGCACACTGTATTGGGGGTTCAGTAATGATGTGGATAGAGAACTGGCTGGCAGACAGGAAGCAAAAAGTAGGAGTAAACAGGTCATTTTCAGAATGGCAGGCAGTGACTAGTGGGTGTACCGCAAGGCTCAGTGCTGGGAACCCAGCTGTTTACAATATAGATTAATGATCTGCATGAGGGAATTGAATGCAACATCTCCAAGTTTGCGGATGATACTAAGCTGGGGGGCAGTGTTAGCTGTGAGGAGGATGCTAGGAGGCTGCAAGGTGACTTGAATAGGTTGGGTGAGTGGGAAAATGCATGGCAGATGCAGTATAATGTGGATAAATGTGAGGTTATCCACTTTGGTGGCAAAAACAGGAGGGTAGATTATTATCTGAATGCTGGCCGATTAGGAAAAGGGGAGATGCAACGAGACCTGGGTGTCATGATACACCAGTCATTGAAAGTAGGCATGCAGGTGCAGCAGGCTGTGAAGAAAGCGAATGGTATGGTTCGCATTCATAGCAAAAGGATTTGAGTACAAGAGGCAGGGAGTTCGACTGCAGTTGTACAGGGTCTTGGTGAGGCCACACCTGGAGTATTGCGTACAGTTTTGGTCTCCTAATCTGAGGAAAGACATTCTTGCCATAGAGGGAGTACAGAGAAGGTTCACCAGACTGATTCCTGGGATGACACAACTTCCATATGAAGAAAGACTGGATAGACTTGGCTTGTACTCGCTGGAATTTAGAAGATTGAGGGGTGATCTCATAGAGACTTATAAAATTCTTAAGGGGTTGGACAGGCTAGATACAGGAAGATTGTTCCCGATGTTGGGGAACTCCAGAACACGGGGTCACAGTTTAAGGATAAGGGGGAAGTCTTTTAGGATGAGAAGAAGGATGAGATGAGAAGATATTTTTTCACACAGAGAGTGGTGAGTCTGTGGAATTCTCTGCCACAGAAGGTAGTTGAGGTCAGTTCATTGGCTATATTTAAGAGGGAGCTAGAGGTGGCCCTTGTGACTAAAGGGATCAGGGGGTATGGAGAGAAGGCAGGTACAGGATACTGAGTTGAATGATCAGCCATGATCATATTGAATGGCGGTGCAGGCTCGAAGGGCCGAATGGCTTACTCCTGCACCTATTTTCTATGATTCTATGATTCTATGTTCTTCATCATCGAGCAAATTTAAATTGTAACTCCACATCGAAGATTGTGCGAGTTCTAACATTGGCTAATCGTTTTCCAGACCGGTTCCCTGATTATTTGCATATGGCTGTGGTTTAGTTGGCACAGACAGCATTTGGTGACACAAAAGCTGTAGTAACTTAGCGGGTCAGGCAGCATCTCTGGAGAAAAGAAATAGGTGATATTTTGGGTCTAGACCCTTCTTCAGACTCTTCTTCTGGATATTAATGGAATCAATGGGTAATAGGAAAGTACAGCAAAACAATGCTGCCAGTAATAGGGCAGAGGAAATTATGGCATCAAAAGTATATTGATCATTATTATCAGAGTTTGAGTACCGTGTGAGATGTCTTCTACAAATATACATGTCCTCTCTACAGAGAGCATATTGACTGGTTGCATCACAGCCTGGTCCGGCAAATCAAACGTCCAGGAACAAAGATTACAAAAAATAGTGAACATCTGTCAAGTCCGTCACCATTACTGACCTCCCCAACATCGAAGGGATCTATAGGAGTTGCTGCCTCAAAATGGCAGCCGTGTCATCAAGGACCGTGCCCACCCTTGCCACCCTCTCATTTTCACTCCTGCCATCAGGAAGGAGGTACAAGGGTCTGCAAATTATAATGTCCAGGTTCAGGAACAGCTTCTTCCCAATAACCATCAGGTTGCTGAACATTAGGAACTCTAACTAAATTGTGAACTACAAACCACCTGGGTTGCACTGAGGACTTTGAGTTTTGTAACATTATATTGTTGTTTTTAATTTATTGAATTTTTGTTTGTTTGTTTGTTTGTTTGTTTAACTGAGTACTGTTGTTCAAACCTGCTGTGCTGCTGTTACAAGAAATAATTTCATAGTTCTGTAGTAGGGCATATGACAATAAAACGGTTTTCATTATATCAGATCCTTGATGAAACTGCACCAAGATTATTGTGAACAGTTTTGTTCTCTTTACTTCAAAAAGAAAGTGCAGCAGCAAAGATTCACCCGTCTGGTTCCAGGATGGATCACAATTCTCATTTTCTCTGTGTCCACTTCGACAGTCCATATAATCTTCAGTGCAGATGTTAAAACTATTTTATCCTCACATTACAATTTCTGATGTTACCTTAACATGATCCGATAATGTTACTTGAAGTGGGATTATTTGAAATGAAGATTACTGGAAGATATGCGGGATTTCGGCTTGTGTCGATCCTGTGCTTTTTTTTTGGTGGTGGTGGGGGGGGGGGGATTGGAAGAAACTGCTCTTCATCATCAAGAGCGAATTCAAATTGTAAAGGGCCTGTCCCACCAGCATGCGTCTCCATGCGGTGAGCGCGATCTAACGTGGTCGCTTGAGCCGTCCGGCCTCGCGGGCCCGGCCCCACTTCGATCGCCGGAGCCGTATGGAGTTGTGCGGAGCTGGTCCCGACATCGCGCGGGGCTCCGAAAAACTGACCGTGTTCAAAAATTCCGCGCGGCAACGGTCTGTCGGCCCACAGCCGCCTGGATGCATTATGCACCGCCTCGACATCATGCCTCCATGACCCTCTCTATATGTGCCTCCGTGCCCCTCTCTATATGTGCCTCCGTGACCCTCTATGTGCCTCCGTGACCCTCTCTATGTGTGCCTCCGTGACCCTCTCTATGTGCTTCCGTGGCCTCTCTCTCTGTGTCCCTCTCTGTCCTTGCAAACTTACCCAGACTTCCCTCCAACTTCGCGCCACGTTGCGCCACTCACACCCAGCGGTCGGGCGCGAGGGGGCAACGGTCCGGGGCGTGAGGGGGCCACGGCCGGGGCGCGAGAGGGCAACGGCCGGGGCGCGAGGGGGCAACGGTCGGGGCGTGAGCGGCAGCAGTAGCCCGCGGAAACCAGGCAGCAGCGAAGGGTGGAGCGTGCGAAAAAAAGCAGCAGCGAGTGCGCTGGCCATTCAGTATCTTTGGTCTGGAGTCCCCGGGCGGGCGGCGGTTACTCTGCAGGCCCCGAGTGCGCGGCGGCTGAATCAAATACTAGAAAGTATAGTTTTAAGGTAAGAGGGACAAAGTTTAAAGATGTGCCGGGCGAGTTTTGTTTCACACAAGAGGTTGGCGAGTGCCTGGAATGCCTGCCAGGGGTGATGGTGGTTGCAGAAACGATCGTGACATTTGAGAGACTTCCGGATAGGCACATAGACACGGGGGAAATGGATCATGAGCAGACAGAAAAGAGTTGATCTTGGCATCATGTCGGCACAGACATCGTGGGCCGAAGGGCCTGCTCCTGTTCCATGTTCAAACACAGTCTCTGATCGGACGGTTGTCCAGCACAAGGCAACTAAGTAACATCGGGTGGATGGGGAAGATTAATCTAGGATAGGAGGATACGAGGGAGATGGCACAAGGGACTGCAGATACTGGAGTCTTGAGCGAAAAAAACACAAAGTGCTGGAGTTACTTAGTGGGTCACTCAGCATCTCTGGAGAACGTGCATGTAGGGAAGGTACACAGACACCTTAAGGTCTTCACTACTTTATTAATCATACATCATATAGTCCTAGCTGTACGTGGTCTGTCACGATCACCAGAGAGAGAGCTAGGAGCGTGGGTTACAATTATACTAACTGGTGGGGGGGTGGTTAGCATGGACATCGTCACTATCAATTAAAGGTGTATACACATATCATCTACATCTTTCCTCTACCAAAACAAACAGTGAGTGACAGGGCGACCACGTCTCATGCACTAGGGTAAATGCACGGGAATACAGAATCACACGTAATCGCCGTAACGGACCGGCGGCCTGACCAGGCGACCAGATCGGGTCCGCACCTCGTCATCACCCTCCTTCCCCGACGGGAACAAGCGGGGACCGACGCCTGGGGCATGGTGGGGGTGGCTACGGAGAGGAGAACCCCTGGTGAGATGAAGGCATCGGGGAGGGGGACAGCGAAGAGAAGGGCGAGGAAGCCGGAGAAAGCGGGAGCGCAGCCGGGAGGCGGACAGGAGGAGGATGAGGGGAGGTGACCCCAAAGGAGGGCAAAGCACTGGGCCACGACAGTGGCAGCAGGGGGGCATACTGGAGGTGCACCGGGGGAGGGAGAGGCTCGTTCACGAGCCGGAGATGCTGGCAGGACCTGGCGGTACAACCCTTCCGTCGTGGTTGACAAAGTACGAACGAGGGGAACCGGCAGAAACCGACGACCACGGCCAGCTTGGGATGGCCAGAAGTGGGACCTCATACAGACGACCTGGCCAGGGAGAAGAGGGCGGAGGACACGGCAGGACCTGTCGTGGGAACGCTTCTGTATACCGTGTTTTTGGGCAATACGTTTCCGGACCAAGGCAGGTTGAAAAGACGGAGGGAGACAGGGACTGCTGAGACACCGGGACCGTGGGCCTCGGACACGGGACATGATTCGCTGAGCCGGGGAGCCCAAGGCATGGTCGCGGGAGATGTTGCGGAGGTTCAGCAGGGCCAGGTAGATGTCGGAGCGGGATAGGCGGCAACGTTCCAACAATCCTTTAGCACTGCGGACCGTGCGCTCGGCCAGTCCATTGCTCTGTGGGTATTCCGGGCTGCTGGTGTAATGACGAAAGTTCCATCGTTCGGCAAAAGCGCGGAACTCGGCACTGGTGAACTGGCTGCCGTTGTCCGACTGCAGGCTGGCCGGTGACCCGAAGGTGGCAAAGTGCCGGTGCAACTTCTCGATGACCGTGGAGGAAGAGAGGGAGTGGAGCTGGTCAACTTCAAACCAGCTGGAGTAAGAGTCGACAAGCACCAGGAAGTGCTTTCCGTGCCACTCGAAGATGTCGGTTTGCTAGCGCAGACCATGGCAGGTCAGCAGCTGTGCTGCTGCAGGAGCGGCTGCCTGGCTGTTGCTGTGGAGCGAGGCAGTTGCAGGTAGGGCACGCGGAGACCCTATCCCGGAAGTAGCGAGGCATGTCGGGCCAGAAAAACTGGCTCTGAGCGACAGAAAGGGTCGCCTCGGCCCCGGGATGGCCACGATGAGCGTTTCGAAGTATTGTTCCCGTAGTGCTTCGGGCACCACCACCTTGTGCCCTTTCACAATCACACCACCACGCAGCACGAACTCGTCACAAACCAAGAAGTAAGGCACCGCTGCGGCCGGCAGGGAAGAACGGCGGTCTGGCCAACCCTGCCTGATGATCGCGGCCAGCTGCTGTAGCGAAGCGTCTGCTGCCGTGTGCTTGGCCAGGACTTCAACTGACCGGAGGGCACGAAGTTAACGTTAGGACTATCAGATCGGACGCCTCATACGGATAGAAACATAGAAACATAGAAACATAGAAATTAGGTGCAGGAGTAGGCCATTCAGCCCTTCGAGCCTGCACCGCCATTCAATACGATCATGGCTGATCATCCAACTCAGTATCCCGTTCCTGCCTTCTCTCCATACCCTCTGATCCCCTTAGCCCAAGGGCCCACAATCCAACTCACTCTTAAATAAGCCAATGAACTGGCCTCAACTACCCTCTGGCAGAGAGTTCCAGAGACTCACCACTCTCTGTGTGAAAGAAAGTCTTTCTCATCTCGGTCTTTAAAGGATTTCCCCCTTATCCTTAAGCTGTGACCCCTTGTCCTGGACTTCCCCCAACATCGGGAAACATCTTCCTGCATCTAGCCTGTCCAACCCCTTAAGAATTTTTGTAAGTCGGATGTCGGGTTGTGGATGTGAGAGGCGGACCGAGACAGCGTGTCAGCAACAACCATGTCCTTGCCCTTGCGATAAACCACTGTGAAAGTGAAGCGTTATAGCTGGAGCATCATGCGCTGGAGCCGGGAGGTGGCTATGTGTATCGGCTTGTTGAGGATGGTGACCAGAGGCTGGTGGTCCGTCTCGACAGTGAAGCAGTTGCCCAGAATATAGTCCTTGAATTTAGAGCAGGCAAAGACAACAGCCAGCAGCTCCTTTTCAATGTGGCATAGTGTTGTTCAGCGGTCGTCATTGTGCGGGATGCATAGGACACAGGCAGTTGCACCCCGTCATGGATCTGCAGGCAGGCGGCCCCAAGGCCAAACTTAGAGGCATCACATGTGAGAACGATGGGGCGCTGGAGGTCGAAGTACTTCAGCGTTGGCATGCTGATCAGCTTAGATTTGAGGGTGTCAAATGCTTTCTGGTGTTGCGGGAACCAGGCCCAGGCAATGTCCTTTTTCACCAGATCCCTGCAGAGGGGCGCTCAGTTCACTCAGGTCAGGGATGAACTTTCCCGGGTAGTTGACCATGCCCAGGAAGCGCTGTAGGCCAGGCACGTCTGCAGGTGCAGGCATCTCGGATATTGCGGCCGTTTTCTGCGGGTGGGGCTTCAGCCCCGATGCAGTGAAGACATGCCCCACGTAGGTGACCTCAGGGACCCGGAATCGGCACTTTTTCAGGTTGAGCTTCAGGTTGACCTCCCGGGCCGGCTGCAGCACCTGGCGAAGGTGGTGGTCGTGCTCAGCGACATTCTTCCAATAACCCAGGATGTCGTCGACAATGATGGCACACGGAAGCCCAGCAAACAGTTGTTCCATGGTCCTTTGGAACACCTCGCTGGCAGAGTTGATCCCAAAAGGCATGCGGAGGAAGCGATACCTGCCGAAGGGCGTGCAGAAGGTCGTCAGGTGCGAGGACCGCTCGTCTAGAGGTATCTGCCAGAACAAACTCTTGGCATCAAGAACCGAGAACACGGTGGCAGGGCCGACCTGTGCAGCAACATCCTCCACCGTCCGCATGGGATAGTGCGGGCGCCTGATGGCCAAGTTCAAGTCCTTGGGGTTGATGCAGATCCGTATTTCGCTCTTGTCTTTCTTCGCAGCGACAACCATAGTAGAAACCCACCGGGTGGAGACCGTGACTGGCGCCAGGATGCCCGTGGCCACCATCTCGCGACGAGCAGACTCGACCTTGCCCCTCATGGCGAAGGACACATGGTGCGGGGGACGGACGACCGGCGTGATGTCGGGATTGAGGGCAATCTTGTAGCTGCAGGGCAACTTCCCCAGCTTCGAGTCAAACCGGTCTGGTAATTCAGCCAGCGGATTCAGGCGTGCCTCTACCAGGTGGACATCGCTGTGGAAGCTCACCAATCCGAGGTCCTGGCAGGCCCCCACGCCGAGCAGGGGGTCACATTTACTGTCTAGCAGGAAGAAAGAAAGGGGCCGAGAGGTCTTCAGCACCTTGCAGTGGAGAGTGGCCCTCCCCACAGGAAGAAGTACGCCACCCCCATGGGCACACAAAACAGCACTATCTGTGGAAACGGGCTCATTATTTCTTATCTTCCTGAACAGGCTTGTTGACATAACATTAGCAGCAGCCCCCGTATCTACCTTAGCAGAAAAGGCCATGTCCTTCACCATGACTCGGACGGTCGGGTCCGTTATCAGAGCAGCTGCACCTCGCAAGGAAAACACACTCAGCTCGCTCTGAGAAGAGTCAGAGTCAGATGGGGGGAGTTCATCATGCTGGAGATGGGAACCAGACGCGGTATCATCACGTGTCAGGTAGCGAGACGGTTTCTGCTGTGGCTGTGCAGGGTTCCCACGGGAATGGCATGCTGCCGAGAAGTGGTATGGGCTTGTTGCAAAAATTATAGCTTTTCCCCAACGCCGGGCACGCATTAGAACAGTGTAAAACAAAGTTACAATTCAGACAGCGTTGACGCGGTCTGGAGCCCGGCGGAGGGCTTGCCCTCTGTCGCCAGGGAGCATTGTACTGGCGACCAGCGAGACTGACTGCGTGGACCACAGGGTCAGGTACAGCGGAGGAGACAGCCTCAGCTAAACGAGAGGCATGCAACGCCTCATTGAATGTCAGATCAGGCTTACGCAGCAGCTCAGAACGCAGCTTATCATCCCGTAGACCAAAGACCAAGATGTCACGGGTCAAAGTCTCAGGGGTCAGGACATGCAGGTTACATCGGCAAGCCAGTTGGCGCAGCGCGGCCACGAAATTGTCAATAGATTCCCCAGGGTTTTGGCGTCAGGAGAACAGTTTGAAACGCTCTAAGATGTGGTTAGTGGGAAGGTCACACATCGGCGTAAATTTAGCAAGCAGACATACCGGGTCCTGGATACTCTCACCCTGTCCATAGATGAATGACTCCGATCGCTCAAGCACTTTGGGACCAGCTAGATTAAGCAGCAGCGAAGCCTTGACCACGGGGGCCACAGCAGGGTGAGCGATTGTAACATAATGCTCAAAGTCCCGTCGGAACACACTCCAGCGATGAGTGATGTCTGCATCAAAGACTAGGAAGTCAGGTTTACGACAGGCAGACGCCATCACGGCACAGGGAGGGGGTACTGGGACTAAGAAAATAAAACGTGATAGACTGGAGACGCAGGAAGAAGAACTTCTGACGCCATGTAGAGAAGGTACACAGACACCTTAAGGTCTTCACTACTTTATTAATCATACATCATATAGCCCTAGCTGTACGTGGTCTGTCACGATCACCAGAGAGAGAGCTAGGGGCGTGTGGGTTACAATTATACTAACTGGTGGGGGGGTGGTCAGCATGGCCATCGTCACTATCAATTAAAGGTGTATACACATATCATCTACAGTGCGCAGATGATGACTTGGGTTAGAACCCTTCTTCAGACTGATTGTAGTAGGGGGATGAAAGCTGGAAAAGACAAGTGGGGCCTGGACAAATCCTGGCAAGTGGTAGTGTAGAGGGTGATTGACAGGTGTGTGGGCAAAGGCTAACAATAATCTTCTTGCTCCTTGCCAAGTTCTCCATCACTCTTGCTTTCCAGGAAGCAAAGGAGAATCAGGAACTGGTTTCCACAAACACCTCTACAGTAATAAGTTATCAACTGGAATGTGTCTGCAGTGCAAATCTCATTGAGATGGAGTCAATGGTGGGCAGTCTGGACTGGGCTACATCCACAACTCTCTGCAATTTCATTTTACAGGATCAGAGTGCTCTTGGGTGGTGAGAGAGGGACACTCCCTGTTAGATCCTTTCTATACAGTTGGGGCCTCAGTCCTAATGCGTGCTGCCCTAGGGACAGCTTAGAGAAAGGCATTTTGATCTGCCATGTCAGTCTTCCAACACAACAGGATGTCCTATAGGGAATGCTGCTGACTTTGACACATTTCAGGCTGCATTTGTACGTGCTAAGTGATGCACTGAAGCTTGGTCCGACCAACACAAACGCTTTTTGGGGAAGGACTACACTTCAAGGGCTTTCATCCACAAGACATTTTGTGGGAGCACTGTGTTGTTCTTAGACAAAAATGCTGGAGAAACTCAGTGGGTGAGGCAGCATCTGAAGAAGGGTCTCGACCCAAAACATCTATTCCTTCGCTCCATAGATGCTGCCTCACCCGCTGAGTTTTTTTCTACCTTTGATTTTTCCAGCATCTGAAATTCTTTCTTAAACTATGTTGTTCTTCATCAATTGGTCTCAAGTGAAAGGACATCTAGTTTACTGTTACAATCTGCACAGGGATGGTTGATTAGATCAGTCTGGGTTTGAAAATGTTTTCCACAAAGGTGACAGAGGTATATATAAAATGTAAAACAAGGAACTGGTTTAAAAAAGAGACACAAAGTACCAGAGTAACTCAGTGGGTCAGGCCCTCTAGAGAACGTTTCAGGTCAGGACCTTTAAGTCTGAAATAGGCCTGACCCAAAACATTGCCTATCCGTGTTCCCCAGAAATGCTGCATGACCCGGTGAGTTACTCCAGCACTTTGTGTATTTTTTCTTGAGAGGTATAGACAGCATCTAGAGGAGGAAGCAAAACTGTAATGTCTTGCTATAAGGAAATTTTACTTACTGTGTAGCTGGTGTGAGAGTCACACTAATGTGAGCTGATGGGCAGGGGCGGCATGGAAAGGGAGCTTAAACTGCCACATATCATCCTACGTCCTAGTTTTATGATTCCCCCCATGATCAATGAAGATATATCCTGTGAAAAGCTCATTCACTCATTGGAAGCTATCTGCTTGAGAAGACTATCCATTCAGTGTTTGCAAATGCAGTAAAACCCCCCGTCAAATGAGAGGCAGGCATGTAGGTGGTATAAGTAATAAGCACTAGACTAAGTGGGACCCGTTGGGTCCCATTCTCACACAGGAGGGCTGGTCCCCCAATGCAATATTCCACCTCTCCACCAATTACAATATTGGTGGCCAGTTGGGGGGGGGGGGGGGGGGGGCTTTCTGGAGTGCTAGTATTGGTGTTGTGGGCCGAATGGACTCTTGGACTCACAGTTCAGTCACTCACGGCTGGTGGACTAACAGTTCCGTCACTCACGGCTGGTGGACTCCATCTCTCACACCCACACCCTCCATGTCACACACACCCTCCATCTCACACACACCCTCCATCTCACACACAGTTCAGTCACTCATGGCTAGTGGACTCATATGGTGGACAAATAAATGTACACTCCATCTCACACACTCACAGACACACACACACCCTCCATCTCACACACACACACACCCTTCATCTCACACACACACCCTCCATCTCACACACACACCCTCCATCTCACACACACACCCTCCATCACACACACATCCTCCATCACACATACATCCTCCATCAGCTTGCAGTCCGCTTTAGCTTTATTCTCCCCGCTGGACAGCGGGTGCTGGTAGGGGTGTTACCTTCACGGTAACTGACAGGCGAGAAGACCAATCTGCTCATCTCATGGTTTTTTAATCCTTCATGTACTATTTCACCGATCAGAACAAAACTTATTTGACTTGCAGCAGAGGCGAATGGTGAGTAAGGTGGCGAAAAATCGTAGCGCTATGGGGGGGTTGTTTTTGTGCAAATTTAATTGCAACGCAGGCCGGAAGTGGTCAAGATGAGCGTTTTAGTAATAGTATAGATAGATGCAGATGATGCAAAAGTTGATGTTGTGGATACTGTGGAAAGTTATCTTAAGTTTAGAACAGGATATAGATTAGATGGAAAGGGAGGGAAGCATTGGCTCATGGTCTTTGATAAGGTGCACACAATAGGCTGCTAAGGAAGATGACAGCCCACGGTATCAAAGGGCAGATACCAGCATGGATACCAGGTTGGCAGAAGACAAAGAGTGGCAATAAAGGGGGCTTTTTCAGGTTGGCTGCCAGTGACTCGTGGAGTTCCGCAGGGTGGGGCCGCTACGCTTCACGTTGTATATTAATTATTTGGACGAGGGGATTGAAGGCTTTGTGGCCAAGTTTGTGGATGATATGAAAATAGGTGGAGGGGCAGGTAGTGTAGAGAAAGCAGGGACTCTGCAGGACTTGGACAGGTTGGGAGAGGGCAGAGATGTGGCAAATGGGAGTAGTGTAGCAAAATGTGGAGTTATGCATTTTGGTAGTAGGAATAAAGGTGTGGACTATTTTCTAAATGGGGAGATAATCCAGAAATCGGAGGTGCATAGGGACTTGGGAGTGCGAATCAGTAGTAAAGAAAGCAAACTCAATGCTAGTATTTATTTCAAGAGAGCTTATATACAAAAACAGGGATGTAATGTTGAGACTCTATAAGGCGCTGGTGATCATACCACCTACATTGCTGAGAATTCCTCCAAACCTGTTCTATCCATGTACCTGTCTGTTTCTTGGTCTGAAGGGTCTCAACCCAAAAACGTCACCCATTCCTCTCTCCACAAATTGTGTCTGTTTCTTAAATGTTGGGTTAGTCCCAGACTCAACTACCTCCCCTGGAAGCTTGTTCCATACACCAACCACCCTTTTTGTGAAAAAGTTACCCCTCAGAGGGAGAGATTGTGCAGTCTGGAGGTATGGAAAATCTCCACTCCCCCCCCTCCGCCACTCCATTTCTAATTTCAATCCAATTATCTCAAACTCCACGACTCCTCCATCGAAAGATAGGATCAGAAGAAATGTAAAGTAAAAGTGCTGAAAAGACTGAGACTGTTAACATTTCACTTTGATGATCTTTCACCAATCTTGAATCATTAAATTTGTTAATTTTCTCAGATGTTTCCAACCTGCTGTTTATTTCCAGCATTCTCTTTATATTTCTACATTTCGCCATCCCTTTACTTTCTGAAGTTGTGTACATTAAAACAAAAAGTTCCAAGGAGTCGTGGAGTGTGAATGGGGAAAACCATAATCGGGTTTAGTTTGGGAAGATACGGGGCCGTTCATTTTGAATTAGAGAAAGATATTTCAATATTTTTATCATGGGGAAAACCTAGAAGTTGTAAATTTTAAAAAAGCATTTTGGTATTCGTATGTGCAGATTAAATAAAATATGAAGCACTGATTATAAAGAGAAATATGATATCCAATGGTAGGTTAGTCTTTATCTTGGATACTAACAAAATGTAGATGTTTTATACTTCAGATCAGGGGTGGGGAACCTTTTCATGTTGGAATGCCGAATTAAGTTAGCTGTAATCTAATAAGGCCACATCCAAAAAACTTCAATTAGATATACTTCAAAATGTATATTATTTTGTAAAAATCTAACTCTATGTACTAACTTCAAGAAAATGAAAACATTTTGTTAATTCTAAAGTTAACTAACCTTTTGATGACTTTGTTGTGACTGCTTTTTGTGGGAAAGCATTTGAATATTTGGTTGCAACATGGAGGTACGCAGTTTCAGCTGATCATCTGGATGGGTATCCGTTATCTGTGACCTTAGGGGCGTCTTGATTTGGGTTAGGTAGGAGAATGTAGGTTCGCAGCAACGTGGCTGAAAAGCAAGAAAGCATTTTCCGTGCATGTTGCCGAAGACGTGGGTATTCTACTGCATTTTTCCATATTTCAATCGGATCTTTCTTAGCTTCAAATAAGGATTTTAAAATGTCATCTTCTGAGAGCTCAATCAATTCCATCTGTAGTTCTTTAGGAGCCTTGGAGACATCAACTAGGTGAGGTTGAAATGCTAATTTGAGTGTGATGTCATGATTCTCAAAGTCAGTGAACCTTCCATTGTATTTCTTTAATTAATAAGTCTATAACAGTTGCATATTCTTCAAATGATTCGCAGGATTCCTCCTGCTCATCAATGACCTTCGCTAACTGGCAAAAATGTTCATCCGAAATTTCATTTTGAAGAAGAGTTTTGAAAAAAGATAGCTTTTTTCAAAATGCTTTTCGCCACATATCATATATAGACTTATTTTTACCTTGCAAAGAAACTTTCAAGTCATTTTGCTTTGACATAATATCACACAGAAATGCAGTATTTCTATTGTTAAATCTTTCAATAATTCACATTGCTGATTCTGTTCTTCATGAAATTTGACTATCTGTTCGCGCAAAGATAAAAACATTTGCTAACACCTGTCCCTGTGATAACCAATGCACTTTACAATGATACGGCAAATCCACACTGAATTCCTCATCGCCCAACTCCAAAATAGCCCTCATGACTTACTAATGTTTTAATTGTGGCCATCAGTCGGGGAGGATTATTTTGTTGAATCTTCTTTTACTTTTTGGTATTTTAAATACGTTCATTTTAAGATTAAAAATAAAAATAATAAAAGACGAACAAAAACATGAATAAAAAAAGGATTTGTTCTGCAAAATTTGGATTCATTCAAAAGGCCTCACTTAATAGCCTAGAAGGCAGCATGCGGCCTTAAGGCCTCAGGTTCCCCACCCCTGCTTCAGATATTCAACACTTTGATCTGACCCCATCTTCAGTATTCATGGAAGAACATAAATCAGAAGCAGTAGGCCTTTTAGCCCCACATACTCTCTGCCATTCAGTAAAATCATGTTTGATGTTTTACTTCAACACCACTACAGCCATATCACCCCATTTTCTTAATAATCATAAATCTATTGGTCTTAAACAGGCTCAGCCACTGTTTTCACAGCCCTCCTGGCTACAGGATTCCAAAGATTCACTGTCTCCTAGCTAAATAAGTATCTACCCATCTCAATCCTAAATGAACAATCCCTTATTTTAAGACCAGGATCCTTATTTCTGTTACCCCAGCAATAGCAAATGTAATTCCTTCATCCACCTGGTCAAGCTCTGTAAGAACCCTGGAGGTTTTCAGTACCTTGTCTATCTTACAGGCTCGAAGCGCACCAGAGGCTGTTCGTCTGTATTCCCACAGGCTCCACTGAACACATTTGCGGGACCTTGCAGTCTGTTATCTACAAGGGCAGGCAAATAGGTTAACTTCCTGTGATGACACCATTCAGAATCAGCAGCACCAATACATGAAGTTGTATATGACTTGATATACATTATCAACTTCACCAAATTAATTCCACAAACCTATTGCACTTTTATGGATTTAAATTAAACTCATTGAATTAAGATTCATGCCAAACCACAGAAGTCAACTTGGGAGACATTTCCTCTCCACAATAAACAGCTTGGAAACTGGGAATCAATTGGTGCTTTCAAGACCTGGATATTTATTAAATGAGCACCTTCATGATAGTGTCACCCATTTCCTTCTCTCCAGAGATGCTGCCCGTCCCACTGAGTTACTCCAGCATTTTGTGTCGACCTTCATGACAGCGCTGGATAGAGGAGAGTAATGGTGTTGGTGAATGGGCTGGGTGTTTTGGCTGCGGATGGCACCCCAGTGCACGGATTCAGAGCGATGGCCATGTGAGGGACAGCGTGTTCACAGGTTGATGCGTTGGGTCGATTTTGCAGTGCAATAGGCCAAGTGGCCGAGGATGCGGATCGGATGCGCTCTGCAGCAACTGTGCAGCAGTGGGGGATGATGAAAGCATAACCTGACTAGGCTGCCACAGTCCCGTTGCCAGGACAATGAGCCTTTCAGACCAAGTTAAGACTACATTTTTAATAATTTTGAAACTTGGAAATATGATGAGGCCCTAAACATAGTGACTCGTGCACTGCCCCAGTGTAATCTATTCTTACACTCTTGTACTTAAATATGATTGTGCTTATGTGCGGGAAGATTTTTACTGAATTGTCTGCATTAATGAATTTCACTGTACCTAGGTACATGTCACAGTAAAGTACCATTGAACCATCAATGAATTGGGAGCAAAAAGATGAATAAATAAATGAGGGGCAAATCTGATTTAAAAGGTTCATTTAAATACCAGAATAAGTTGAGAGTGCTTTGTTCCAACATTCTCCAGAGTTTCATACTTCCTTCTGTTTCCAGCTATCCCCCAAGCCCTTCTGTAAACAAAATACAAATACTTATCCCTTTTCTATTTGGTGTTCTCCAACTCAGATGTATCAGACCCAAAAATCTAATTGGCTCTAAACCTATGAAAAAGACATTGCAAAAAGAGAAACTAGCAAAAATTGAAGCACACGGCACTCTCAGCCATCACGACCTACCTAAGACCTCCTAGGACCTCGTGACGAGTATGAGTCAAGGGCAAACTCGGCAGAGGTCGTGAATTAGGTCGTGAAAGTGGGACAGGCCCTTAACTCGTTACATACCACATCACCAGAAAAGTGGTAATAGTAAATGGCTATACAAATGGAAACTTTAGCTTTTAAGAGCCTCCAAAGGTAAATTAACACAACATATGAACTTGCAGTGTAATATTACATTGCTTAATAATAACACATTACCCTTCTATTTTCCAATGCATTTCCTGGTTTGAATATCATTTTTCACTTCCTTTTTCTATTGTTTTAATTATAGATTTGTAACCTAACACCAATTGCAGATCTTCTCTTGTACCCATAAAACAATCAGATTCTCTTAAATATCAAAAGCATTGATACAATGGCTATGTAAAGTGCTTCACTGAATCCAGAGTACACAACTTTTTTGCCTTGTTGCTACTTTATTCCCCTTCTGTACAGGTTAGCATAACCTCAGTAATGTAGCATTTTGTATCATCAAATGGATAGAATAGTTAACAGGATCCCGGTGTTTTATTCCCATATTTGGAGATCAAAATTTTTTCTAGTTCAGTCAGTTTAATCTCCAGAGTGATTAGTTTCTTTAACATCTCATCTTGGACGGCAATCTTCTTCTTCATAGTTTCCAAGTTGTCACCACTATGAGTTGAATGCGCAGAAACAAAATATTCACTCTGTGATTCCAACCTGTTGGGGATCGTTGCAGATTCTTCCACCTGATAGGTTTCCTAGGGTGAAATACAATCAGAATATTAATGGATGTATAATGTAGGTTTCCTAGGGTGAAATATAATCAGAATATTAATGGATTTATAATGAGGAATACGTTATTGACATGAATAAAGTCTCAAGTGTTTTTGTGTACTTATAATCACAGAAGTGATTGTGCGCACATTAATCCACTAATTATTGCAATTTAGCTCCAAAATAAAGGAATATATTCCATTGTGCACAATAACTGGGCAAATCAACTGTCAACATTTCATAGACAGAACACTAATACAATACAATCAATGCAGTATACTGAAAAGTAGTACTCTGGCAAATTTAGAAAATTTACCACATAAAACATTCACAGATACATGGGCAATAGGTGCTGATTGTGGGTGATCAGCCATTATCATAGTGAATGGCGGTGCTGGCTCGAAGGGCCGAATGGCCTACTTCAGCGGCTTTTGTCTACTGGCTTCTGAAGCAGAGAATTCCACAAATTCACAACTCTCGGTGTGTGGAAAAGTTTTTCCTCATCTCAGTTCTAAATGGCCTAACCCTTATTCTTAAACTGTGGCCCCTGGTTTTGGACTCCCCCAACATCGGGAACATGTTTCCTGCATCTAGCGTGTCCAATCCCTTAATAAGTTTATATGTTTCTATAAGATCCTTGCTCATCCTTCTAAATTCCAGTGAATACAAACCCAGTCACCCCATTCTTTCATCATATGACAGTCCCACCATCCCAGGAATTAACCTTGTGAACATACGCTGCACTCCCGCAAAAGCAAGAATGTCCTCTCAATGTCTTCTCAAATTAGAAGACCAAAACTGCACACAATACTCCAGGAGTGGTGTCGCCAGGGCCCTGTACAACTGCAGAAGGACCTCTTTGCTCCTATACTGAACTTCTCTCGTTATGAAGGCCAAGAGGCCATTATATTCCTTCACTGCCTGCTGTACCTACATGCTTACTTTCAGTGTTTAAGAAGGAACTCCAGATGCTGGAAAATTGAAGGTAGACAAAAGTGCTGGAGAAACTCAGCGGGTGCAGCAGCATCTATGGAGCGAAGAAAATAGGCAACGTTTTGGGTCGAAACCCTTCTTCAGACTGATGGAGGGTGGGGGGGGAGAAGAAAGGAAAAAGGAGGAGGAGGAGCCCGAGGGCTGAGGGAGTGCTAGGAAAGGGTGGAGAACAGCAAGGGCTAACGGAATTGGGAGAATTCAATGTTCAGGCCACCGGGATGCAGACTGCCCAAGCGGAATATGAGGTGCTGTTCCTCCAATTTCCAGTGTTGCTCACTCTGGCCATGGAGGAGGCCCAGGACAGAGAGGTCGGATACGGAATGGGAGGGGGAGTTGAAGTGCTGAGCCACCAGCACTTGTCAGGTTGGTTAATGCGAACCGAGCGGAGGTGTACGGCGAAACGATTGGCAAGCCTACGCTTGGTCTCACCGGTGTAGATCAGCTGACATCTAGAGCTGCGGATGCAATAGGTGAGGTTGGAGGATATTCAGGTGAACCTCAGTCGCACCTGGAAGGACTGCTTAGGTCCTAATATGGAGTGGAGGGGGAAGTAAAGCAACAAGTGTAGCATCTCTTGCGGTTGCAAGGGAAAGTGCCCGGGGAAGGGGTGGTGCGGGAGGGAAGGGAAGAATTGACAAGGGAGTTACAGAGGGAGCGGTCTTTGTGGAAAGCAGACAGGTGGGGAGATGGGAAGATGTGGCGAGTGGTGGGGTCACGTTGGAAGTGGTGAAACTGCCGGAGGACTATTTGTTGTATGTGACGGCTCGTGGGGAGAAAGGTGAGGACTAGGGGGACTCTGCCCTTGTTGCGAGTGCGGGGATGGGGAGAGAGCAGTGTTACGGGGTATGGAAGAAACCATGGTGCGAGCCTCATCTATTGTAGGGGAGGGGAATCCCCGTTCCCTGATGAATGAGGATATTTCCGATACCCTGGTGTGGAACACCTCATCCTGGAAGCAGATGCGGCGTAGACGGAGAAATTGGGAGTAGGGTATAGAGTCCTTACAGGAAGCAGGGTGGGAAGAAGAGTAGTCTAGATAGCCATGGGAGTCAGTGGGTTTATAGTGGAAACTTTCAGTGACTGATGTACAAGTGCACCCAGGTCTCGTTGTAGTTCCGCTTTTCCTAACCTGACAACATTCACATAATAATCTGCCTTTCTGTTCTTGCCACTAAAGTGGATAACCTCAAATTTATCCACATTATACTGCATCTGCGCCATGTATTTGCCCACTTTCTGAAAGTCCAGGTACACTACATCCACTGGCTCTCCCTTGTCCATTTTACTTGTTACATTCTCAAAAGACCACCCATTGTGCCCAAGCCAGTCAAAAATTAGCTACTAAATCCCAATTAATCAGAATTCTGAATTCAATGTAGAATTCAATGATGTTAAATCTTTGTCTCTTCGTTTTTGATTCGTGTGCTAAATGGTTTATTTGGGCTTCTCTTAATTTTATGCACCTCAGTTAAAACTCCCCTCAGCTGAATAAAACCGAGACTTTGCCAATCAAAAGTTTCCATTCCATATGAACCTTCGCATCCCTACAGGACCCATATTCCACATTTTCAAAATAATTTTCTCTAACTTTCAGTTTAGTTTATTGTCACAGGTACTGAGGTAGAAACATAGAAAATAGGTGCAGGATTAGGCCATTCGGCCCTTGGAGCCAGCCATTCAATATGACCATGGCTGATCATCCAAAATCAGTACCCAGAGTTCCTGCTTTTTTCCCATATCCTTGATTCCTGTAGTCCTAAGAGCTAAATCTAACTCTATTCTTGAAAGTACAGTAAAAAGCTTTTGTTGGGTGCTATTCTGTCAGCAGAAGGACAATACAGATTACAATCGAGCCTTTACAGCGTATAGATACATGATAAGGGAATAACGTTTTGTGCAAGGTTAAACCAGCAAAGTCCGATCAAGGATAGTCTGAGGGTCACCAATGAGGTAGATAGTAGTTCAGCAGTGCTCTCTTGTTGTGGTAGGATGATTCAGTTGCCTGATAACAGTTGGGAAGAAATTGTCCCTGAATCTGGAGGTGTGCCTTTTCAGACTTCTATACCTTTTGCCTGATGGGAGTGGGAAGAAAAGGGATTAGTGGCCAGAGTGCGACCCAACTTAGATTATGTTTCTGGCCTTGCCGAGGTAGCGTGAGGTATAAATGGAGTCAATAGAAGGGAGGTTACTTTTCTTACATAATGAAAGGTATGTCACACTTATGACAAACCCACAGAGATAAGGCCAAAAATGATTCAATTCATCCATATAATTAAGGCAGGATATCTATTGTTCCTTGTTCAAGCAGCACTTTCATTAAAGCAGTATCTATGTTACAACACGGGCAATGTCTTACTTTCTGCAGGCAATCCCACCGTGTACACAGCAGGTGTTTCTTGCTGAATCACCTACTGGTGGAATTACGCCAGCTGTTGTCAAAGCTGAAAAATGGATCAGTATATAAATAGTTATTGCAAGAGCAATTCCTCATCTCGCCCAGTCCATATGCACATAGAACAGAAAAATGTTCAGCCCAGGAAACGGCCGTTCAGCCCATGATCTTTGTGCCAACCTTGATGCTAATTTAAACATCCATCTGTCTGCACATGGCCTAATTCTTCCCTTCCCTGCATGTTTATGTTTCTTATTGTCATGTGTACCGAGACACAATGAAAAGCTTTGTTTTGCATGCTATCCAATCAGATCAGATAATACTATAAATAAATACAATCAAGTCAAACTCAAATGCATTAGATATACAGGATGCAGAATATAGTTCTCAGCCTCATGGGGCAATAATTCCATTAAAGTCCAATGTCCAGAAAAGGGTAAAAATGAATTGGATAATACCCTAACTTCTGGAAGGACTGTTCAGAAGCCTGATAACAGAGGGGAAGATTCTGCGTCTGGTGGTGTGTTTTCAAGCTTCTGTACCTTCTGCCGGATGGGAGCAGGGAGAAAAGGGAGTGACCTGGGTGGAACAAGTATTTTATTATGTTGCCTGCTTTTCCTATGCCACCCTAAATGCCTCTTAAGCATTGTTATTGCATGTGCTTCCAAGTACCTACCAGATTAGAGGGTCGTTTGATTTCTTTGCATTGGTATTCACCAAGGAAACTGACATGGATGATATACAAATCAGTGTGGAATACACAATACCACTGCATTTTACAATCAAGGAGGTGGTGTTGGGTCACTTGAAAAGCATTCACCCGTGCCAGAACGGATCTATGCCAAGTTGTTGGGAGAGGTAAGAGAGAAGATTATTGGGCCTTAACAAAGATCTCTCTAGCCACAGGCAATGTCTCAGGGGACCGGAGTTCCTCCGGTCCACTGTTGTTCCTTTGTTAAATGGTGATAATCTAATAAATTATAGGCAAATGAACCTCTCATCAGTGGAAGGGAAGCTAGTGGAGACTATTGTTCGGGATAGGATTTACCTGTATTTGGAAGAGAATGGGCTAATTAGGGGTATTCACACATGGTTTTGCATGCAGCAGGTCATGTCTTGAGATTTTTGAGGTGTATGAAGTTAGTAACTAACATCCAGATTAACATAGACTTTAGTAAGTCATGGCCATAGAAGTTTGTGATGGAGGGTATTATTCTGTCTGGAGTTCTGTGACCAGTGATCCACAGTACCTGTGCTGGGACCTCTGTTTGTGATACATATGAAATTTGGACAAAAATGTAGATAGGTTGATACTTTGCAGGTGACACTAAAATTGGTGGAGGCATGGACACTGTAGAAGGTTGTCAAAGGATGCAACAGAATATAGTTAATTGCATATATGGACAAATACATCATAGATCGATGATAGGTATAGCAGAGACATGTTCATAAATCATAGGAACAGAATTAAGCCATTTGGCCCATCAAGTCTAATCCGCCATTCAATCAAGTCTAATCCGCCATTTAATCATCTTTTCTTCTCAACCCCATTCTCCTGCCTTCACCCCATTGCGCTTGACACCCTGACTAATCAAGAATCTGTCAATCTCCAACTTAAAAACACCCAATGACTTGGCCTCCACATCCATCTGTGGCAATGAATTCCACAGATTCACCACCCTCTGACTACACAAATTCCTCCTTATCTCCTTTCCATCATACGTACTTTTAGGTAAACGTACAAAATGGCAGATCGAGTGTAATCTGAGCAAGTACGAGGTATTACACTTTGGGAAGTCAAATGTAAGGGGAAACTATACAATTAATGGTAGGACCTTCGTAACATTGATGTGCAGAGGGATCTTGTGGTTCAGGTTTATAGATGCCTGAAACACCTGCGTAGAGTGGTAAACAAGGCATATGATATGCTGGTCTTCATCAGTTGGACTGAGTATAAGAGTCAGAAAGTCATGTTGCAGCTTTATAAATGTTTGGTTAAATCATATTTGGAGTTTTGTGAACTGTTATGGTCGCACTCTTACAAGAGCGATGTGAAAGCTTTGGAGAAGGCGTATAGAACCAGAGCTTGGAAAACGGTGCTTCGGCCCCACTCGGGCACGCTGACCAAGATGCCAACTAATTCCATTTGCTTGCATTTAGCACATATCCGTCCAAACCTTTCTTATTCATGTACTTCGTCAAGTGAAAAACATTCCCCCAAGTTCCAATTAAATCTTGCCCCTCTCACATTGAACCTGTCCTATGGCTGTCTATGAGTTATCCAGCACTTTGAGCCTTTTTCTGTACACCAGCGTCTGTTGTTCCTTGTTTCTACATCTAGATTAGAAGGTGTTAGGTATAGAGAGATAAGTCTGGATTGTTTTCTCTGGAGCATCAGAGGCTGAAGGGAGATGTGATAAATACTTATAAAATTATGAGGTATGGATAGGGTAGACCATCAGACCCTTGCTCCAATGTGGAAAGGCTGACTAGAAGGCATAGCTTTAGTGTCAGAGGGGGAAAGTTTAAAGAACATGTGCAGGGCTTGTTTGTTTTTACACAGAGTGGTAGGTGCCTGAAACAGGCTGCCTTAGATGGCAGTACAAGTAGATACGATAGTGGAGTTTAAGAGGCTTTTAGATAGGCAAGTGGATATGCAGAAAATGGACAGATTAATTTGATCTGGCAACATATTCTGTTTACACATCATGGGCTGCTATGTTTTCAATAAAAGTGGAAAGGGCAACAGTATACAGGGCTGCCAACATTGTGTGAGTTGGAAGTGAGAAATTGCGAGAGACCAAGCCCGAGGGAGCATAGCGACTGAGGGGGGAGGGTTTTGGGAGGGGGGTGACCCCCCTCCCCTGGTACGGAGCTTTTGCATTTTTTCAGCTTGAAATTGTGCAATCTGATGCATACTGTAGCGAGTCTTTTAACTTACACTTGAATGCAATATTTATGCTTTAAATTGGATTAGCTATGAATAAGGTTTGGCTAAAATACATTCCTAATTACATTCCACAGTAGAGCCAGGCTCTGATCAACAGGTGCGGCACATGAATGATCTTAGTGTATTCATGTATGGAAATCAGATTATGATCAAGCACTTGGCCCATGTTGACCAACCTGGGTCTCACTGCACACCTGGTACTACTCCTGACCCTGACTCCAGTTGCATACCTTCTCCTATTCCTGACCCTGAGTCCAGCCTTACACCTGGCCCCCTATTCTACACTGATCATAACTGTTTAACTGCTTAGGTTCCCAGTGATGGACACTCCCATTGTCCCAGCTTTGACTGCACACCTAGTACTATTCCAGACCTTGACTGGATGCACACTTGGCCTTGCTCCTAGCCCCTCTGCACTGACAATATATCTGGCCCACATAAAGCCCCATATCTGACCTCCTGGACTTAACCTATTACGTTCAAGTCCACAGGTGCTTATCTAATGTGGTAATCTTTTAAGGGGCACTTCGCGGACCAAATTTTACATAACAAAATGTGCTACATCCATTGGCTTCCTTGTTATCTAACATGCTAGTTACTTTGTCAAAGAAGTCATCAATTGGTTGAACCCAATTTCTCATCCATAACATTATACCCACTCAGCTGTATAAGTATTCTGTTACCATTTCCTTCATTTTCCTAACAAACTATCCTGAAATCATTTTCACCACCAATATTTTCAGTATTTTGCTGTCTTCCTCTCAGCTATGACATTTCCGAAATGCAAAGTCCAATAACTATATATTTAAGCAATAATATTCTATTTAATGTGAGCTTGAGGGTACATAATATTTTCTGTGGGGTTCATAATACAACAATGATAAAAAGATCTTTGTTTTGATTGCACCTACCAACATGCATATATTATATTACAGTTAATATGTACCAAGGGCAAATGTATGTTCCAATGCTCCCCATTCCCAATTACTTTTACATTGAAGTGATTGAAATCCAAGTGAAGTTTAAATGGCATCAGAAAAATAAAACCTCCTGAATGAATGATATTAATTGTGTGGTTGGTTGGAGTCAGTATCAGCACAATTACGATATTAAACTTTGAATCTTCAGATGTCCAGGTTCAAGCTAAACGTAAAGACAAATAATAACCTCCTCACACATTCCCCTGCAGGAATCTCTGTCACTCCTTTAAAATATGCCCCTTTATTGAAAAGTTTTTATTCAATCTGTCAAAGGGATTTGGGGGGGGGGGTTAGAAATAGTCAGTGAGGTAAACAAACATAATAGTTGAGTGGAAAATGACAATAGTGCTACCTTCCCAATATTTAACTGAAGGACATAATGGGTTATCGGGGCTTTATGTTGTGACAGACAGCCTGACACCTTGCATGTAATTCTAATATTACTCTTTTCCCATCCCCCTGGATATTCCGGATTAATAAATTAAGGTTTTGTCAACTGATTACAAATCAGGCTAATTACAAATCAATAACATTAGCCAACTCCGAAACACGAAACGCTTTGCATTGGGATCCAGACATCACGGACAACTGGCCTCAGTTCCCCGTTCACATCTGGCAGTGCTCTCCATCTGAACCAGGGGCCGCGGAGCTTTTTTGAAAGTGGGGGGCTGAGCGATCATTGGCCTTGGGGGTAACCGGCGAGGCAGTGGAGCCACCAAGTGGGGTGCCCCCCTCCCACGGTAGGGACTGATGTATTGAAATTTGATGTATTAAAATCATGTTTTAGTGCATTGTAGAAGTATGATTTCAATGTTTTTTGTTTAAAGTATTTTTAAGAGGTAACTTTTTAAGGGGTAACATTTTCCACACAAAGGGTGGTGGGTGTATGGAACAAGCTGCCAGAGGAGGTAGTTGAGGCAGGGACTATCCCAACATTTAAGAAACAGTTAGACTGAAACATGTCTCCATAGGTCCGACAGAGGTTCACCTGCACCCAAGCAGTCCTTCCAGGTCCGACAGAGGTTCACCTGAACCCAAGCAGTTCTTCCAGGTCCAACAGAGGTTCACCTGCACCTCCTCCAACCTCATCCACTGCATCCGCTGCTCCAGATGCCAGATGATCTATATCGGTGAGACCAAGCGGAAGCTTGGCGATCGTTTTGCCAAACACCTCTGCTCAGTCCGCACTAACCATCCCGACCTCCCGGTGGCTCAGAACTTCAACTCCCTCTCCCATTCTGTATCCGACCTCTCGGTCCTAGGCCTCCTCCATGGCCGGAGTGAGCAACACCGCAAGTTGGAGGAACAGCACCTCATATTCCGCTTGGGGAGTCTGCATCCTCTGGGCTTGAACATTGAATTTTCTCAATTCTGTTAACCTTTGCTATCTCCTCCCCTTCCCACCTCTTCCTCAGCCCTCGGGCCCTGGCATTCCCTCTCTCTCTATCTCTCTCCCCCACCCTAGTCGCGCTAGCTTCTCATTTTCACACTACAAACAGCTTACAATGGCTTGTTCCCTTTATCATCGATACTTTTTTGCATATCTTTCATTCATTGGTCTTTATCTCTCCACATCACCGTCTATATCTCTCGTTTCCCTGATACCTGACCAGTCTGAAGAAGGGTCTCGACCCGAAACGTCGCCTATCTCCTTCGCTTCTTAGATGCTGCTGCACCCGCTGAGTTTCTCCAGCCTTTTGTGTACCCTAGACTGAAACATGGATTGGACAGGTTTGGAGGGATATGGACCAAAAGCAGGTAGCTGGGACATGTTGGCGGTAAAATCAGTATCACTTTCCTGTTTTTTCCCCAAATCCCTTGATTTCAGTAGCCCCAAGAGCTGCAGGCCCCCCCGCCACAGTTCCGCGGCCAATGTTCCTCTCTCCGCCCTTGCTCATGTCAGCCGCTTCCCAAATAATCCTTAAATTCCGACTGCCACTGGCAGCAGGACATGGCCTCACTTGCTGCGCTGGGTGACACTCATTCACTGCCCGGTACGTGTCTTTCAAATTTGCCTGGGGACATGGTTTGGAGGTGAGTGACAGTTTGGTCAAGTGAGAATAACAGAGAATAAGAATGGTGTTATCTTGACAACAGACGCGCACTCAAGCAGTTGATATTAGTTTTGAAATTGTCGTTGATCACAGAATTTCTCACGACAGCACGTGAGACATTCTGTGAGAGCGTGCGAATTGGGTGAAATGCGTGAGTCTCACGCTCAATACGTGAGAGTTGGCAGCTCTGTTTGTTTTCATTCTAACAGCTTTACTCCAGTACCATTTTGAAAAATAGTAATGCCATTGTAAAATTTCACAGAAGTATATCTTCGTCCCACTCTCCCGTGAAAACATAAGTAATTCTTGGCAGCCAAGACCAGAAAATCAGGTTTGAGTGTGTTTAACTTGCAACTTCCAAGAAGTGAGTTCTTGTCAACATATTCCAATATATGCCAATGGTCCAACCCATTTTGTGAATTCACACCCTGAAACATGCCATTCGTATTTAATGATATAATGGAAGCAGTGTCTGCAGCTTGGAGACGTGCAAAGCGATACATAAAACGTCATTTTGGAACGCACAGGTAGTCTCGCAGCTCTGGCAACCTCTGATGCTGCCTGCAGTTTACAGATTCTCCCCGCAACCTCATGAGTTTCCCTGGGTATTGCAATTTCCACGAAGATCGTGCTTGTTCTTAAGTTACCTGGATACTGCAAATTGTACTTCATGTAATCGGTGACAAGAGGATCAGGGTAATTAATAGGTTTGTGTGAGAAAATAAGTTGACGCAATGGGATTACTTTAAGAATTAGCTCAAACTTAACAAGCAAATGGCCTCCTTGTCATACAGAAATACGAATGAGAGTTGAGACATAGCTTTTACAAGGTCACTGCCAGGACTTGAGGGGCTGGGCTATAGGTTGAGGTTGGGCAAGAGCTAGGAATTTATTCACTGAAGCGCAGGAGGCTGAGGGGTGATCATATAGAAGTGTATAAAACCATGACGGGAAATGGAACAGGAGAATGAATAGAGTCATTTATCCTGGGCAGGGGAATCAAAAACAATGGGACATGTGTAATGTGAGATGGGCAAGATTTAATAGGATCCTGAGGGGCAACTTTTCACAGACGGTGGTGCCTTGCCAAAGGAGGTAATTCAGGCTGTTACTATAACAGCATTTAAAAGACAATTGGACAGGTACAGGGATAGGATAGGTGTGGAGGGATATGGGCCAGGGAAGAGAGAAGGACACAGAGGCACAGAGAAGGACACAGGCACAGAGAGGGGCACAGAAAGGGACACAGAGGCACAGAGAGGGGCACAGGCACAGGGAAAGACGCAGGCACAGAGAAGGACACAGAGGCACAGAGAAGGACACAGAGGCACAGAGAAGGACACAGAGGCACAGATATTAAGGACACAAAGGCACAGAAAGGGGCACAGAAAGCGACACAGAGAGGGAAACAGAGAGCCACACAGAGGCACAGAGAGGGACACAGAGGCTCAGGGAGCGACACAGATACACAGGGAGGGACACAGGAGCAACGGGGAGGGACACAGAGGCACGGGGGGGGGGGGGGGGGGGGGGGGGGGGGTACAGGGCACAGGGAAAGGACAGAAGTCACAGAAAGAGAAGAGGAGGCAAGAGAGGGGCACAGAGAGGCAGAGGACGGGGTTTACAGAGAGGGACACAGGGGCACAGCGAGTGGGACCCAGTGGCACAAGATGGGACACAGGAGCACAGGGAGGGGACACAGGGGCACGGGGGGGCACAGAGAGGGGGGGGGGGGTGGGGTCATAGGCACAGAGAGAGGTCAGCTGTCCCCCCAGAGAAAGGCACAGAGAGGACACAGAGGCACAGAGAGGGCACGAGAGGCACAGAGAGGGGCACAGAGAGGCACAGAGAGGGGCCCAGATAGGCACAGAGAGGGGCTTAGGGAGGCGCAGAGAGGGGCACAGAGAGGCCCCTCAGAGGGGCACAGGGAAGCACATAGAGATGCACAGAGAGGGGCACAGGGGCACAGAGAGGGGAACAGGGGCACAGAGAGGGACACAGGGGCACAGAGAGGGACACAGGGGCACAGAGAGGGGCACAGGGGCACAGAGAGGGGCACAGAGAGGGACACAGGGGCACAGAGAGGGGCACAGAGAGGGACACAGGGGCACAGAGAGGGGCTCAGGGGCACAGAGAGGGACACAGGGGCACAGAGAGGGGACACAGGGCACAGAGAGGGACGGGCATAGGGGCACAGAGAGGAACACAGGGACACAGAGAGGGGCACATCCTATAATGGCACAAATTGAGCTTGACAATAAACAACATTATTGAGTTTAATATTTTAAGCATACACTCACTGCATCACTACTGATATTGCAAAATACTATAGGATGTTGATACGGCTTTCCGTTAGTTTTTCTTAACGACGGGCGAGATGATCTAATCTTGTCAAATTAAAGTCATCCCCATTAAAGATAAATCACCATCAAAAAAAACATAATATTCCAGCTTAAATTGCACTTAGGCGTATAAGCATAGTTTATTCCACAACTTCGCAGGGCTTTACATGCCCTATGATGATACTTGATCCTAAAACCATGTGTCAGTCACTGTACCTCTCTGCGGCCACGTGCTCTGGGCATGGCATTGGTTTTAACGTAAATTATCAACTGAAACACTATAACTGAATCTTGCATGATACCCCTGCATTATATATAGCAAACTATAATTTATGTAGCAAAGTAAAACAACAGCTGTAAACAGTGATTCTTTACTGCAAAAACTTCCATCCAATCTGATGTTGATATATTGTTTGGCTGCGGATAAGGAGAGCTTGTACCACGTTCAGCCAAATGGCCATAATATATAGAAAGCCAAATAGGCCACTCCAACAGTTTATACCTACTATTAGCCTCTTGTCCCTCTTTTCTCAGTGAAAAAAACGGGGTTGTGGAAATGGTCAATAAAGTGTTTAATTTTTGATATGTCACTTTGTATTCACTAGCCGAAGGTTGTGGTTGTTCATATTAAACTGGTTCAGCTCATAGCTTTAATACCTAGACATAGCCTACTTGGCCCAAGGACTTATTAGGGGTTGGTAAAGCCAAGGCAATGGGTTATCATTTGGCAGGGGTCATTTTGGTATTTACTAAGCTGTGATTGTGCATCCTAAACTGATTTTAAGCTGGTACCTTTAATATCTAGGCTAGCCTCGTATTGGTACAAGGCTGCTCATCTCCGTCTCCTCACCTCAATTGAGGGGGTCTGGTAGGCCTAGCAGCAGATATCATTCTGTCATAGGTCAAATGTTTATATCCACGGTGTGATAGATCATTTAAACTTGGTTGTTAGCTGGTACCCTCACCAATATCTCGGCTTGCTAGTTGGACAGCGGGTCTAGGGTATCCATTTTTTGGGGTGTCTGGTACCTGTTTTATGTGCAGCGGACTATTTGTCTGGCGTAAATGTTAGGTACTTCTCCCCCTCTGGTGAATGCCATGTACTTAACTCTTCTTTTGTTTTTTTTCTCTCTGAGTGCAGGCCCGTGGTGGGAGTCAGGTTCATAAGGGGGTTAAGGGCTCCTGTAACCCGATTGGCCAAGCGCGTCAGGTGACGGGTGACTCATCGGAAGCTTAAATTCCAGAATCTCCCAGAATTCTCTCTCTCTTCGTCGACCCTGGCTCGTGAGCAGGTTGCTGGTTTGTGTGAGCTGCAGGAGTGCCTGGCCCACATGGCATAGAACTTGTGTATTATTAAATAATTTGTTAATTATATTGAATTGGGACAGATAAGGGCTGACTGGAGGGTTTTCGTTGTATTTTGTTTAAGGTTATTTCCATTCTAGGCAGGTTAGGAGATCTGTTCGACAGCCCATTGCGATTGCTGGCTGGAGCATGTTATCTTTGTTTATTAGTGTATTCCTGTCCTTGTTGGGTTGTTTTTGGATCAGGTTAAGGGTTTTAAACAAAATCAAAAATATTTTCTTGAACTTGGCCTGGTTTTTGATATGTTACGGGCCTCTGAAGTCCTGCATTCGGGAGTCTAACCAAAAAGGGGGCTCGTCCTAAGACTTAGAGGACCCTAGACAGTCTTTGGGGGTTTTTTTTTGGTAGGCCCTGGTGACTGAGGAATTTTTTTTTTCCTCTTCATTTGGGTAACATTTGAGGACGGTTTGGTGGTGGTTTGGTCCTGCATTTGATATGGAGTTTTTAAAGTACAGGAATTTACTGAGGATTCTAGTCGGGATGTTGTTTGATTAAATGTTACCATGGGGCATTTGTGTATGGGGCAGAGACCTATAAGGTGCCTATGATAGCATTGAGAAAGGGTTATAAAGTTGGAGTTATTGTCTTCGTTGGTTGAGGAATGGGGGTATTGCCTTGCTGGTGCCGACAGTCTCTTCTCTCTTTACAAGCCCAGTTTTTTTTTTTCAAGGGGAAATGGATGGACCCCATTCGATTGAAGGAGCTGAGGGCCTAAGAACAAAATTAGCTTGTGAAATAGAGAAGAGAAAGAGCTTGAAAATGAGAGAGAAAGTAGCTCCATGCTCCAATTTGAGCTTGATGAAAGGCAAAAAGGTAGGAGAGGGCCTTAAGAGAGATAGAGATCCAATCAGAGCATTGAAATGGAACGCGGAGGAGAAGGAAATTGAATGACTACCAAGTTTCTTCTAGGGCGGGTGAGGTGATCTACGGCGCAGGTGTTAGTGCTGGAGTATCTATGGAATCATAAAAACGGGAGGTTGTTGGGCGATCCTATAGTGTTGGTGCGCCGTTTTAATCGTGGCGTGTAGGTGTCGCCGCTGTTTCTGGGCCTGCAAGGGTCAGCTCATTAATACAGGGGGGAGATCCGAGCACTGATAAGGATGACGGAGATTTCAGGACTGAGGAAGGGCCTTCCTGTGTGCTATTATTCGTAAAGGGAGCGGGCACATTTTAAAGTCGTTGTCCCGTCCTGCAAAGGAAAAAGCAAAGCCTGGGCTTGGTGGGTCCATCAAGAGCACCTGTGGTTCCTGGATGTATTGCGTCTGATAAGTGTAGGAATTATTTCTGCATTCATCGTGAAAGGTTTTGTTTTCTGAGGATAGGGGTCATAGAATTGCGTGGATATGGTGCTACTCAGTCCTTATATTGGATAGTGTACTGCCGTTTTCTGGGGAGTCAGCGGCTGGGTCCAGTGTCCCTGTAGGAGGATTCGGGTTGGAGGACATGGTAGTGCCTTTGCTTACGTGTGTTCTCGAGTCCGAGTTGGTTTAAGGCCAGGTAATTGATGGGTTACGGCGTGTTTTCTGTTGCGGGAGTTTCAGTGATTTGGGGGAAATGACTTGGCAGGAGGTTGAGTTTCATTACTCCTGAGGTGGACGGCTTATTACGATGGTGCTGAGACCTGATAGATTGGCCTATTCAGCATCCGAAAGGTCTTCACGCTTGGCTGTTCACAAGGGCTTGGCTAAGAGCAGGCAAAGTTTGAAGATGTAGTGGTCCTGAGTTGAGAGCATTTTTTGGGGATCAGGAATGATGGACTGTGTTGTGAGATATGGGTGTTTCTACATCTCAAGATGGGGTCTTGTCTGAAAATGTGCCCAGTGTCGCTGTCATGTGACCGGCTGGTTGACGGAGCAAAAGAAGTGATCAAGAGTTTACGGATCTGTTGGACTGCGACTCGGTCCTGAGGGGGGATATGGATTACACAGCAAAGGGGTATTTTCTGAGGTATGGCTTACTGATGCTGAGTCCGTGGTCTCCTTGGCTTGTCAGGGAGGATGATGGGAAGCGTGGATTGATCAGATTGTGAGCTCGTGGTATAGGGACGAGATACTCTGTTTGGCTCATGATGGGCCTCTGGGTGGACATTTGGGGTCAATAAGTCGTATGACTGTATCTTACGGACGAATTTACTATTTGGACAGGGTTGAATAGGCCGTGATGCAGCTTGCAGGTGTTGCACATTTGCAAGGTGGCAGGAAGCCGAACAATCGTTTTTCCTGCGCCTTTATATTCAATCCTGTGGTCGGGGGAGTCATTTGAACGGATTCTGTTGATTGTGTGGGTCTCTACTCGGACAAGGGTGGGCAACAAGTTTTTATTGCCAATTATGTGGTGCGTCTACCCGCTTTCGGAGGTGGTTCCCTTTGCGTAACATTATGCCTACATTGGTTGAAGTCTCTCCACTAAGTTTTTTTATTGTTCGGTATGTAAGAGGTGCAGGAGCGACCAAGGTTCAACCTCATGTCAAAGGTTATTGGATCTGGTAATGAAGTTGTTGGATATTGAGCAAATGTATACTCCAGAGCTAACCATCCCTG
>CM069143.1:71867439-71931029 GCA_035221665.1 Okamejei kenojei
CATTGTCTTATTGTCTATTGAATGGCGGTGCTGACTGAAGGGTCGAATGAATACTCCTGCTCCTATTTCTCTATGTTCTCTATCTTCTGAATTAGTCAGGTCATTTATTGTCACAATTTACCAAGGTACAGACTTCTGGACACGAATCGCAGAAACTATTGCCATAAACTACTCCCCGTCAGTCCTCCTAGGGTCCCTTTCCAACAACTTTAGCCAGCACCTCCCTCATACCCCGGTAGTCACATTACTCAACAGGAAAGATGTGGTTTACGAAGGTAAGCTAGCCAATGTTAGAAGTAGGATAATAAAACCTTCTTTAGTATGTGAAGAGGGTAAAATAGTTAAGGCAAATGTAGGTCCCTTGAAGACAAAACCAGGTAAATTTATTATGGGAACTAGAAAATGTCAGACGAGTTTGAACAGGTGTTTTGGCTTCCTCTTCACTAAGAAGACACAAACAAATCTCCCAGATGAATTGGGGGACAAGACCCAAGGTGACGAAGGAACTGAAGAATTCACTTTAGGAAATGCTGGGTAAGACAAATGGGACTGCGAATTCTGATAAATCCCCTGGGTACCTAAGGAGGTGGCCCTAGACTTTCTCAGTGTCAGACATGTTTCCTGTTCGCTAGCGGGTCCAAAAACACTTAAAATCTTAATGTTTCAATAAAATAGCCTCCTCTCAAACCTAATTCCAGATATACAATATAGTATGAGATATGAGTCATAGCTGATGTGAAGAGCAAAAACAACAAGAAGTTGAGAAAAAAGAGAATTAACAAAATATATTGATGATGATCCCATATCGAACTGGATTTACTATCTATTCTGAAACGGACACTCAGATTTTTCAGGATCTGAACTGTTTTTCCTTTGAAAATGTCATACTCAGCAATGGAAACAGCTGGACACAAGTAGGGGCTTCAGTAGATCGGTTTGTTTCTGTATCTTCCTCTCTGTGTTGTTCCAAATACGGACCGCCAATCAGGAGCTGAATCGCAAAGCAGCAAAAGTTACTGTGAAAGAAATGACATATTAGAAACCATATAACCATATAACCATATAACCATATAACAATCACAGCACGGAAACCGGCCCTCTCGGCCCTCCAGTCCGTGCCGACCATTTGTTTTCCCAGGTCCATCACCTGCACAGACCATACCCCAACATTCCCTCACGTCCAAATACCTACCCATTTACTCATAAATTTTAAATTGATTCCTGCCCTCCACCACTTCTGCTGGAAAGCACATTCCCACACAGCCACCACCCTCTGAGTAAAGAAGTTCCCCCTACGTACCCCCAAAACTTCTGTCCTTAATTCTCATGTCATTCCTCGTGTTTGAATCTTCCTACCCTCATGGGAAAAACGTTATATTCCACGTCAACTCTGTCTTCCCTTTCATCTTTTAAAGACTCAATCAAGTCCCCCCTACAGAAACATAGAAAATAGTTCAGTAGGAGGCCATTCAGCCCTTGCCGAGCCAGCACCGCCATTCATTGGCTGATCATCCACAACATAACCGGTGCCTCCTTCTCCCCATACATCTTATACCGCTAGCCCCAAGCGCTATCTAATAGCCTGTCCTGCTTAGGCGACTTTTTAGCACATGCAGAGACTCTGCGCTCACCAAATGGTCGTCCCACATGTTCGCGGAGGTACTCTGATGAGTCACCTTCATGGTCGCGAAGAGTTCCCGAGCATCTGGGAACTAGTCGCGGCCTCAGATGGTCCCGCAAATTTTTTAACAGTTTAGTATCCTTTTCCAGTTGACCTGGCCAGTTCCTCTTCTCAAGCCTTCATAGTCCTCTTGTTCAACTGCAACACTGACACTTCTGAATTGACCTTCACCCTCCAATTACAGATTAAAACATATCATATTATGGTCACAACCTCCTAGTGGTTTCCTTCACCTTAATTCCCTTTATTTAAAACGGGTTCATTAGAAAACAACACTAAATCCAGAATTGCCTTCTCTCTGGTAAGCTTCCTTACTAGCTGCTGTAAGAATCCATCTCGGTAGGCACTCTATAAACTCCCTTTCTCTGGTGTCCAGAACCAACCTGCCTATTGAAATCTCTCCATAACCCACAGTGCATTACCTTTGTTTCATGCCAATTTTAATCATGCTGCAACTTGCAACCCGCTATATCCAGATTAACTATTTGGGGGCCTATAGAGAACTCCCATTAGTGCTTCTTACCTTTACAGTTCCTCAACATTCCTAACCACAGCGACTCACAATGTCAGTCCCTGTGTCACCCTCTCGCAAGGGACTGAATTTCATCCATCACCAACAGAGCTACCCCCCCTCCTCTGCCCACCTCGCCTCCTTGATATAGGACTATAACCCTGATATTCCGTTTCCCAGCCCCGATCCACCTGCAGCCACGTCTCTGTAATCCCCACAAGGTTATATCTACCTATCTAATCATCCACTATACTTCTTATACCGCGCATTATATACAATACTTTTTAATCCATTGCTCACCTCACCTTTCACATCGATTCCTATTTCACTTGGCCATAATCTCCTATCCCTTCGTGATCTTTTCTGTCCCGTTAACTCTGGTGTCTTTCTTACTTTACCTATATTCTATTTCTCTTTAACTCCATCCTTGTATTTCCAATTTCTCTCCCCCCCCCCTCCCCCACTACTATTTCGTTAAAACCCACCCATACAGCATGGCAAACCTGCCTGCTAAATGCTGCTCCTCCCCCAGTGCAACCCGTCCTTTTGTAAAATTCACCCTTACCCCAAAACAGATCCAGTGGTCTAAGAATCGAAATCCCTGCCTCCTGCACCAGCTCCTCAGCCACACATTCAAATCCCCCATCTCCCGTTTCCTGCCCTCACCAGCACGAGAACTGAAGTAAACTGGAGATAAACCACCCTGGTGGTCCTGCTTTTCATTTCACCTTCTTCCGAGCTCTCTATAGTCACACTGCAGAATCTCTTTCCTCTTTTTTCCCCCGACGTCATTGGTGCCGGACAATGCACTACCATCCCGGGGGGGGGGGGGGGGGGCCCCCCCCCCGCCCCCCCCCCCCGCCCTCCGGCTGCCCCCCTTCCCCCTTAAGGATACCCTACAATCGGTCCATGACGTTCTTGGCGTCCATCAAAAGTGTATTTGGAGGTGATGATCAAGGTTTCAGGAAATGACCTCTGGATGCCTGTGGGTTGATTAGGATGGGCAGCATAAAATGGAGATCATCAAAGATAGGGCACGGATGATCAGGGAAGGAAGGTACGGGACAATGACACCAAAGAGAGATTTTGGACCCCACCTCGAGAAACAACATCATCCTTATTCATCAAATAGGATCAAGCCCTTTAACTTACCTTTATTCAGCCCCTCCGCTCACCATTCAAGATCTGATTTAGTGCCCAAAATTAATCTTTTACAGATCCTACATGAATACTCGGATTTTAGCAAGTGACTACAATGAATTGATATATTTCTATTGACAGGATGGTGTGGAAAGCTCATTGGTGTCAATGTGGGCACAGAAATCTGATTTTAAAATTTCCTAAAAATTCCTCTGCAATAAGCATAAAAAAACTTTAGATGAAAACAGGTCTGAATTAACATTTCACATTTGGTTTTTATTTTAAATTAAGGTTCTAAACAATTAAAATCACAAACCAATTTGTAAAAATCCTCAAAACACAGTGCAAACTGAGATGTTGTCATTTTGTTCAGATCTTCTCACGGAAAACCTTCAGAAATTCATACTTTTCTATGTGTTTTCTTGTGCAAATCTTAACACTCCATAAGTGGTGCCTTCAGCTCGGGCAACTCTCACAATGGCAATGAGGGGATCCACATAATGCAAAGGTGATCATACACCAGCCAAGTGTTGTCGCCCTGGACAGAGTACTGAACAGATCCATAGCTGGGCCGAGAAAACGTGGCTGAAGACCAGGATAAAATTGCCTGTACAAAATGCAAAGTCCATCAAAATAATGACATATTCCAACATGTGGACGCAGTCTTACTGCTCACAAATGTATATTAAAGTCACAACACACCGCTGATTTTGTGCTCACTGTGCTACTTTGGTTTAGGCTTATTATTGGTCACATATACCAAGGTACAGTGAAAAATCTTTTGGCTGTTTGTACTATCAGATTGGAAAATACTATATATAAATACAATCAAGTCAAACTCAGAACAAATAGGTAGACCAAAGAAGATTCAGAATGCTAGACTTACAGGTAGAAAAAGAGATTTAAACTGTAGAGCAATTGTATCGATAATAGAAGATCCTCCTGAAAGAACACGCAAAGAGTCGCCACCTTCTCCTGTTTGTTTAGTAATTGCAACTTATTGAGCACTAATAAAATATTTAATTACCAACGCAAGCACGGAGATATAAAGAACCAACACACTCTCCACCACAGCCAGAAGTGCCAGTTCTTTCCCCCAATAACATCATTCTCAATGTCCTTGATGAATCTGTTTATTCCTGTGGACAACAGAAAGTGGGGAAATACTCAATCACTCAGGTTGTCCCACACTATTCAGGAACTTTGTTTTCATGTAGGTGTCACCAGTCCCACAAAAGGTGCCAGCCCACGCATGATAATAAACATACGTGCCATGGCCGCAAAACAAAATAATAACTTTTTTTTTTAAATGGTTTAAGAGTGCCAGTAACGCAGTAACAAACACTTATAGTCACAAAATAAATGTAATCAACCTTAAAATAGGGGTTTCATCCAATGATCAGATTAAAGTTCAAGAAAGAGTGGATATAGCTGTTAGGGCTAACCGTAATCAAGGATATGGGGAGAAAGCAGGAACGGGTACTGATTGTGGATGTCAGCCATGATCATATTGAATGGTGGTGCTGGCCCAAAGGCCGAATTGGCCTACTCCTGCACAATATTCGATGATTCTATGTAAATCCACCAATGGGTTACTCAGAATTTCAAACTGTATGACTAAATTTAAAGACAAACTTCCGTATATATTTGTCTTCCTCATACTGAAGCAAACCAAACAAGATAAATAAATAGAATTTTCTAAAGTTCACGTGATGTTATATTTCTGCTGAAGCCAACATTTATTAACCAACGCCTATGTCTCTTGAGTAGGCAATGGTTTATTTCAGCCACCACCCCTCAATCAATGCAATCTCCATGGAAAAGGTAGTCTCACCCTCTTATGAGATAAGGAAGGCCAAGATTTATTGAATAATAAATGAAGATTGGCCAAAAGATTTTCCAAGTCAGGATGTTCTTTGTGTGCTTTTTTGAGGCGAAACTATCAGCTGGTGCATTGTTCCCTTTCAATCTGTTACTCTTTGTTATTGTTTTTTCTGCCTGCAAACTACTATGGACCATTTTTTTAAATTTCTGTTCTTTCTCTTCTGAACTTACCATAAATCCAGCTGAGACCGATGAGTTTCCAGCAGAGCTAAAATAATGAGGCCCCATCCTGTACAAAAAGTGATCAATTAAGTTTATCCATAAATCCCTGCCTGAAAGTCAAATGGATATGTAGAACATTAAACTGTTGGAGAACATTTTTTAATGCACTGCAATTAGAGATTGTTGAGATATGAATATAGCTTGTATTTTTTAACTTTACCATGTTGTTAATTAAATAGATTTAGAATTAAATAGTATCAACCACTCACAAGGCTATCATAGCACAAATGTAAAACTAATTAGAAAAGCAACACAAACACATAACTTTCTTTATTACTTAATCATATTACATTTCTGATTTTATAGAATTATAATGTAAAAAAATTAATAGGACACACCATACCTGTGTTACACAACCAAGGCCAAGAAAATAAAATAATTAAGCAAATGGCAGTTGTCGGTCTCAGGCGCTTTGATATCAGAAACAGAGGGAACTGGTCCTGCAGAATGGTTATAACTTTTCTGATGAAATGAAAAATCAAAATATTCATTAATAATTAAAATTTGCTGAGAAAAAACCACCATTTGAAAGACCAAGTCCCTTTTAGGCCAGAAAAGTAGATGCAGACAGCCTCCTCTACCTCTATCCATGGACACACTCTTGGCAAAGGTTCAATGGATGAAATCGTACTTCAAACGTTGTATAGTATTCCAAATGTAATTTAAACTTGTGTTAAAAAAGTGTTTGCACCAGGAATGAGGAATCTGGAAATTTGAAATCTGCAATTTGAGGAATTTACTGGGCACATGGATATTTGGGAATCAATTAACCAACACGAATACGTAATGGGGGGTTACACAAAAATCTGGAGAAACTCAGCGGGTGCTGCAGCATCTAAGGAGCGAAGGAGATAGGCAACGTTTCGGGTCGAGACCCTTCTTCAGACTGGTCAGGGATCAGGGAAACGAGAGGTATAGACGGTGATGTGGAGAGCAGTTAGAGAGGAGGTTGTGAAACTGTCTCCGTAGGGAGGAGGAGAACTTCTTCAAAGTAGGCATACCTTGAGGAGATATCGCAGTGGAGTAGACAAAATTGTTAAAGAATACGTAATGGGCAGGTCATGAATAACTACTGTGGTAGAACTGTTTGTGGTCACTAACATGGCTGATGAGGGATTATGTATGGACATAATACATTGATTGCCAGTAACCATTTGATAAGGCTGCACACAAAATAGAAGCATACATTGCCCTCCATAATGTTTGGGACAAAGACCCGTCAACAAAATAGAGAGAGTACAGAGGAGATTTACTAGAATGTTGCCTGGGTTCCAGCAACTATTTACAGAGAAAGGTTGAACAAGTTTAGGTCTTTTTTCTTTGGAGCGCAGAAGGTTAACGGGGGGACTTGATTGAGGTCTTTAAAATGATGAAAGGATAAACAGAGTTGACGTGGATAAGCTTTTCCCATTGAGGGTAGAAGAATTCAAACAAGAGGGCATGACATGAGAATTAAGGGACAGAAGTTTAGGGGTAACATGAGGGGGAACTTCTTTATCAGAGAGTGGTGGCTGTGTGGAATGAGCTTCCAGCAGAAGTGGTGGAGGCAGGATCGATTTTAACATTTAAAAGTGGATAGGTATATGGATGGGAAGGGAATGGAGGGGTATGGTCCCCCCCCCCCCCCCCCACCACCCACCCCCCCTGAGTGCAGGTAGATGGGAACAGGGGAAAATAAATGGTCAGCACGGACTGGAAGGGCCGAGAGGGCCTGTTTCCATGCTGTAATTGTTATATGGTTATATGGTTATTTATTTATTTGCCTCTGGACTCCACAATTTGAGATTTGCAATAGAAAAAAATCACATGTGGTTAAAGTGCACATTGTCAGATTTTAATAAAGGCAATTTTTATACATTTTGGTTTCACCGTGTAAAAAATACAGCAGAGTTTATACATAGTCCCCCCATTTCAGGGCACCATAATGTTTGGGACACAGCAATGTCATGTGAATGAAAGTAGTCTTGTTTAGTATTTTGTTGCATATCCTTTATATGCAATGACTACTTGAAGTCTGCGATTCATAGACATCACCAGTTGCTGGGTGTCTTCTCTAGTGATGCTCTGTCAGGCCTGTATTGCAGCCATCTTTAGCTTATGCTTGTTTTGGGGGCTGGTCCCCTTCAGTTTTCTCTTCAGCATATAAAAGGCATGCTCAATTAGGTTCAGATCGGGCGATTGATGGCCACATTTTTTAGCTTTGATAAAGTCCTTTGTTGCTTTAGCAGTATGTTTGGGATCATTGTCTTGCTGTAGAATGAACCGCCCGCCAATGAGTTTTGAGGCATTTGTTTGTACTTGAGCAGATAGGATGTGTCTATACACTTCAGAATTCATTATGCTACTACCATCAGCAGTTGTATCAATGAAGATAAGTGAGCCAGTACCTTCAGCAGCCATACATGCCCAAGCCATAACACCCCCACCACTGTGTTTCACGGATGAGGTGGTATCTTTGGATTTTGGGCAGTTCCTTCTCTCCTCCATACTTTGCTCTTGCCATTACTCTAATATAAGATAATCTTCATCTCATCTGTCCACAAGACCTTTTTCCAGAACTGTGTTTGCTCTTTTAAGTACTTCTTGGCAAACTGTAACCTGGCCATCCTATTTTTGCGTCTAACCAGTGGTTTGCATTTTGCAGTGTAGCCTCTGTATTTCTGTGCATGAAGTCTTCTGCGGACAGTGATTGACAAATCCACACCTGACTCCTGAAGAGTGTTTCTGATCCGTCGGACAGGTGTTTGGGGATTTTTCTTTATTATAGAAAGAACTCTTCTGTCATCAGCTGTGGAGGTCTTCGTTGGTCTGCCTGTCCGTTTGCAATTAATAAACTCACCAGTGCTCTCTCTTCTTAATGATGTTCCAAACAGTTGATTTTGGTAAGTCTAAGGTTTAGCTGATGTCTCTAACAATTTTATTCATGTTTCTCTGTCTCATAATGGCTTCTTTAACTTTCATTGGCACAACTTTGGTCCTCATGTTGATAAACAGCAATAAAAGTTTCCAAATATGACGGGAAGACTGGAGGAAAGACTAGGTACTGAGAGCTTTCTTATACCTGCATTAAGGAGGCAATTAAACATACACGAGCAATTACAAACTCCTGTGAAGCCATGTGTCCCAAACATTATGATGCCCTGAAATGGGGGGGTGGGGGCTATGTATAAACGCAGCTGTAATTTCTACATGGCAAAACCAAAATGTATAAAAATACCCCTTAATAAAACCTGACTATGTGCACTTTAACCATGTGTGAATTTTTCTATTACAAATCTCAAATTGTGGAGTACAGGGGCAAATAAATAAATGATGGGTCTTTGTCCCAAACATTATGGAGGGCACTATATATGACTATTTTCCCTGATGGTTTCTTCCCTGATCCCTGACCAGTCTGAAGAAGGGTCTCGACCCGAAACGTCGCCTATCTCCTTCGCCCCTTAGATGCTGCTGCACCCGCTGAGTTTCTCCAGCTTTTTGTGTAACCCACTATATATGACTAGTTACTTCCTTTAGGGGTCTATGCTGAAGCCTTAGCTTTTTACTACATCAGTAAGTTATTTAAATGAAAGAATAGTATGCCACATACGAAAATTAATTTAAGTTGCAAAGTAAACAACCAATTGATGTAAAAAAGTTGTAATGAGACAACAGACCAGACTTCACTGATGGCTAATGAAGAACTCCATAGACATGTGACTAAATGTGTAGCAAATCCAAAGCTAACTGAACCTATGTTAAAGGACTCAGTCACCTATAAAGTAAAAGCAGTATTAAGGCCATTAAAATAACAAATGGTCAGTTATAACATTATTTAATTATTTAATTAAAACATAATCTCAGCATGCTATGAAGAACCAACGGATCTGGTAGAGAAAAGCTGTAAAAAACTGTTGAAGGAGCTAAAGTTTCCTTCTCTAGATCCCTGTGCTGTGGATGCCCATAAAAGTTTTAAGTCTTCACATATATAACAATAGCTGCCCTTAGCCTGAATTTCCATACTCAGACCTTTTCCAAATAAAACATTTAAGCAGAAATAAAACATTTAAAAGTAATGACACTTTCTTCATGACTTTCTTCATGCATCCTTAACTGAATCACTTGATGAACTTAAAACAACAGGATAAAGATGGTTAAGAAGGAACTGCAGATGCTGGAAAATCGAAGGTAGACAAAAATGCTGGAGAAACTCAGCGGGTGAGGCAGCATCTATGGAGTGAAGGAAATGGGCAACGTTTCGGGTCGAGACCCTTCTTCAGGATAAAGATGGTCATGTGCAGAATGTCATGTAGTCCCCAAAGTAGTTATGATGTAAAACATAATTTAATTATAGATCCATGATCTGTGGATATTGCTCTAAAACTGACACATGATAAAGCGGATTACAACAGTTTGAAGTAAATTCTTGCATAGTCATGGTAATTCGACAAACAAAACCTATGATCTACGGCTAAGGGCGAACTTCAGCTGCATATTCCTGAATTAGGAGATTAAACAAATATTTTGATTCCCTCTGTACAAAAGACACAAGGTAAAACACACAAACAATGAACCACAGGGAAACTGTGAATAAATTGAAATAAATCAGCATTAGTGAAAATAAATCCCTGAAATTCAAGAACAAATAAATCCCCAGGGCCTGATGATCTGTATCCCGGACATTTTGAAAATAGTCCAAAATCTCATAGAGTCTATTTTGGTTCCTAAGGATTGGAAAGTAGCAAATGTAATTCTACGATTTAAGGCAGGAAGGGGAGTGAAAACAAGTACCAGACACCAGTAAGCGAGAATAAATTGAAAGAAAGTCTGAAGAAGGGTTTCGGCCCGAAACGTTGCCTATTTCCTTCGCTCCATAGATGCTGCTGCACCCGCTGAGTTTCTCCAGCATTTTTGTGCACCTTTCATTTTCCAGCATCTGCAGTTCCTTCTTAGACACCAGTTAGCCAGACATCAGTAGTAGTTACACAAGATTCTAATCTTTGCATTTCTTTGTGTCTCCATCATAGAAACATAAAAAAATGGGTTTGGGAGCATGCCATTCGGCCCTTTGAGCCTTTCAATATGATCATGGCTGATCATCCAAAATCAGCACCCCATTCCTGCTTTTTCCCCATATCCCTTAATTCAATAAGCCCGAAGAGCTATATCTAACGTTCTCTTGAAAACATCCAGTGAATTGGCCTCTACTCACTTCTGTGGCTAAGAATTCCATGGATTCGCAACTGGAATTCGGGTGAAAAAGTTTTTCCTCATCTCAAACCTCAATCGCCTACCACTTATTCTTAAACTGTGACCCCGGGTTCTGTATTCCAACATCGAGAACATTTTTCCTGCATCTAGCCTGTCCAATCCCTTAATAATTATATATGTTTATTTAAGATCCCCACTCATCCCTCTAAAGTCCGGGGAATATAAGCTAAGTCAATCCATTCTTACAAGATATGTCAGTCCCACCATCCCGGGAATTAACCTGGTGAACCTACGCAACACTCCCTCAATAACAAGAATGTCCTTTCTCAAATTAGGAGACCAAAACTGCACTCAATTCTGCAGGTGTGCTCTCACCAGGGCCCTGTACAACCGCAACAGGACCTCCTTGCTCTTATACTCAAATCCTCTCACTATGAAGGACAACATGCCATTAGCTTTCTTCACTGCCTGCTGTACCTGCATGCTTACTTTCAGTGACTGATGTACAAGGGCACCCAGGTCTCGTTGCACCTCCGCTTTTCCTAATCTGACACCATTCAAATAATAATCTGCCTTCTTGTTCTTGCCACCAAAGTGGATAACCTCACATTAATCCAGATTATACTGCATCTGCCCACTCACCCAACCTATTCAAGTCACCCTGCAGCCTCATAGCATCCTTCTCGCTGCTCACAAACTTGGATATGTTACATTTAAATTAGTAGGTTCGTCAGCAGGGAGAATGCTGCATTATGCTATTATGTAAGTGTTAAATGCCATGTCCAGACCATGATAATTTGAGAAGAGGCTAAAAACCTGAAATATGGCGCAAGATATAGAAAGGAGATTCCATATCTGAGAGCACCTGCCCTCCTAGCTTTTGGAGATGGTAGGAGGAAGTAATGGTGGAGGTAAATGTCATGAGTGTTGTTTTAAGATTGCAGCTCAGGGAATAGGTGTTTGCCTCTATTGAAGACCAGTCTCTGTCGTTCTTAGCTCTGCTATCGTTAAATGACAAGATAATAATAGGGATAGACAGTCAATGTGTATTTATTGAACAGAAATTATGTTTAATACATCTTTTGTTGCCCACGTTTTAACTAGCAGTATAGATCATAATATTGTGCACACAGGACGAGCAAAACTCAGAGTAGGGGATCAACAACTCAGATAGGAGTGTATATGAAGGTCAAGTTTGATGGTGCATCATCCATCACATGCAGATGCTTAACCCTTTAGAAGAAGAAAGATTCAGGTTTCACCAAACACAAACAAGGGATTGATACAGAAATATACAGAGCATTCATCAACGTATATCACCAAATGTAATTTCTTATCTTATCAAACTACCAAACTTTATCTTAACTTTATACAACTATATTTTAAGCCTTGGAACGAATGAGCTAAATCAAACAATGTCATTCTTACCTACAGCTGCAAACAGAGAGTCAAGTCCAAGAGTAAGCAGCATGAAGAAAAACAAAATGGACCATAGAGGAGCCCACGGCAGCTGTGCAAGAGCCTCTGGGTAAGCGATGAAAGCCAAACCGAAACCTGAATGGTGGATACAATTATCGGAATGCAATTAATGGCGTTGAACAGAGATCCCATTGTACCACCCTAAATATTGTTCCTCAACCTCAATTGCAGATGATGACATACTACACAAAGGGTGTAATTAATACCACACCAAAGGAAGAATCTAATTAAGCTAGAAAAGGGTGCAGAAAAGATTTATAAGGATGTTGCCTGGATTGGAGGGTTTGAGATAACCTTAAGAGGCTGGATAAACTGGATATGTTTCCTGGAGTAAAGAAGGTTGAGAGGTGACATGATAGAAGTATGTAACATTTTCTCAGGCATAATTAGAGTAAATATCCAGTGTCTATTTCCCATAGCAGGTGTCTAAATCTAAAGTGCATACATTTAGGAGAGATGGTTTAAAGGGGATTGAAGAGGTACTTTTTTCACATAGAGTAGATGATATCTGGATTAAGCTGCCAGGAGAGGTGCTGGAGACAGGAATAGTAACAATGTATAAGAGGTATCTGTTTAGGCACTTGAACGAGCAAGGCAATGCATACAAATGACATTAGTATAGATAGGTATGATGTTTGGCAAAGGCGCGATGGGCACAAGGGCCTATTTCTATGCTGTTCGACTCTATGACTCCATAATTCTATAACATACAAGACTAAGTGGGACCCGTTGGGTCCCAGCATCACACGGGAGGGCTGGTCCCCCAACGCAATATTCCACCTCTCCACCAATTCCAATACTGGTGGCCACTGGGGGGGGGGGGCATTTCTGGAGCACTAGTATGGGTGTTGTGGGCTGAAGGGACTAGAGGGCTAGTATGGACATTGTGGGCCGAATGGATTCTTGGGCTGGCGGCTCAGTCACTCAAGCCTGTTGTGATGGCAGCTCACTCACGGCTGGTGGGCTGGCAGTTGACTCATGGCTATTCCTTGAAATTCCATTTCAAGCAGGGTGCAAGGCCACCAAATTAAAGTGAGGTTTATTCCCTCCTCAAGCAGGGTGCAAGGCCACCAAATTCAAGTGCAGTTTCATACCATTTCAAGCAGGGTGCAAGGCCACTAAAGACAGCGAGTCGTGACCTCTCTCTCCTCCATCTTGCAGAGACTGAGCCATGCCCACACCTCTGGGTTTATAGTCCCTCCCCCCTCCCATAAGAAGGTGCGTGGCCTTCATGGCATGATTGACCAGAGAGAGAATCTCAACATTTTTTAAACATACATAACTCTTTTATTTTTCATCGATGGGAAATATCCTCATCACCTGAGTTTTTAAAAAAAAATATATTATTTTTATTAGAAGCAATTGTACAAGAATAAAACATTTGGCATGTAAAATTATACAATTATTGTACAGCTTCAATTTTGAACTTTTAAAATGAAAATGAAGGAAAAGAAGAAATTAAGAACAAGAGAGGGAAAATGTGAAAAGTGAAAAAATTGAACCCCTAGACTACCAAAGTAGTATGGCCAAAGAATGAATAAAGATATAAGAGAGGAAAAGAGGAAAAAAAAAGATAAAAAGAAAAAGAAAAAAAGTGGAGATATACCTGCCCCTCGCCCACCTCATAGTTGGATTAAATCCAAATTTGTGTTGCGCCATACTATCCTTTTAAGAATTCGGTAAAGGGTGTCCATGTCTTGAAAAATAGATCTGGTTTTTCTGCCAAGACAAGCCTAATATTTTCCAGATGTAGTATCTCGGACATGTTTGTAATCCACATCTTTACAGTCGGGACTAATGTGTGTTTCCAAAATTTAAGTATTAATTTTTTCGCCGTTATCAGGCCATAATTAAGGAAACATCTTTGAAATAGTGTTAGCTCAGAACAGGCCTCTGACGTACCTAGAGTAATCAATTCTGTGTCGGAGTCCAATTTTATTTTAAGTATTTTTGAAAACATTTCATAAATTCCTCCCCACAAATTATGTTACTTTATACAGGAAGCAAAACAACGAGTTATGGTTGCTTCCTAAAGGAGACATTTATCTCAAATAGGGGAAACATTTGGGAAGATCTTATTCAGGAAGGGTGGGGGGGGAAGAGAAGAGAGAGAGGGAGAGAGAGAGGGGGGAGAGAGAGAGAGGGGGGGATGGGAGGGGGAGGGGAAGGGGGGAGGGGGAGGGGGAGAGAGAGAGAGAGAGAGAGAGATCCTCAGCACCTGATGAGCAGAAGGGGACTCTAAGATGGCCAATAATCACAGCCACACGTACTAGCGTTTTTTCTAAAATCAATATAAAGCGCACACAGGAAGTGGTCAAGATTAGACTTTTAATTATATAGAAGGTAAGGCAACTTTAATTAGACAAGGCAACTTTAATTAGGCAAGGCAACTTTAATTAGGCAAGGCAACTTTACTTAGGCAAGGCAACTTTAATTTAGGCAAGGAAACTTTAGCAATTCCAAACCAAAAGCAACACAGCTTCATCATTTTCAAACCAAAATGCAACACAGCTTGAGCATTTCCAAACTATATTTTCAAACCACATTAAGGGCACTGACAGGTCAGTAAAACCACTCACAGTTTAGTAGACATGTGTTCAGTGTTATTCACAGCTCAGACTGAGAATAGTTACCCTCTCGCTTCCCCCATCTTGCAGAAACTGACTGAGGCACTCAACACTTCCGGGTTTTACTGTCCCTCCGGAAGGGGTGTGGCCTTCAAGAGAGAGAATCTCAACATTTTTTAAACACTAATAACTCTTTTATTTTTTCATCGATGGGAAAAATCCTCTTGTCCTGCGCAGCGGAGGGGGACTCTGAGAAAGATGGCCAAAAATCACTGCCGTTCATGGCAGCGTTCTTTCTAAAATCAATATAAAGAACAACAGGAAGTGGTCAAGATCAGACTTTTAGTAATATAGATTTTCCAGTGACCCACTTGAGCCACCTTGAGGTCTTTCTGAGAAATGTCAAAGGTACATGATTAATCTGCATCTTTTCATGGGCAATATATTAAATGAGTGCTGTGAATTTTCATGGCTTTCCTCTATGATGCTAAATCTTTCCACGCTATTCACTAACTGTATACATCAGCACAAGTCCAGACTTGTGATTGTTTAGTGCTTTTTCAAGGAACTTGCACCTCAAAGAGGGGAAAGAAAACAAATGTTGATTGGTTTTGGAAAAGGCCTTCCAGACCATGATAATTTGAGAAGAGACTAAAATCTAAAAAATTGTTGCAAGATATAGAAAGGAGATGCCATATATGAGAGCAGCTGCCCTCTTAGCTTTGGGCGGATGGTAGGAGGACGTAATGGTGGAGGTGAATGTCAGGAGTGTTGTTTTAAGATTGCAGCTGAGGGAATAGGTGTCTGCTTCTATTAAGGACCAGTCTTAATCCTTTAATGCTCTGCTAACTAAATGAGAAGCAGGCTGACTTCCAGATACAGAAGATCACTCCTCTATTGGTGCTGCTCTCAGGGAACAGAAAGCAGACTTGACAGTGTTCGGAAGGCTATAATAATAATTTTGCAACTGGGCGCAATTACTGAGTCACTCCATTGTACTGAGTGGGAACTGACTACCAACTTCTTGGTAGTGAGTATCAGGATCTATCACACCACCTCCAAGAAGATGCGATGGAGGCAGCTGCCTCCCGTGCTTCTATCATTTCCAAAAGTAGATCAAGAGCAAGATAACAGAATGCAGGAGAGTGCAGTTGCACGAGGAGAAACTGCTATCTGTGCCTCACCTAAGCTTTGAGGGGTCGCATTACATGGCCACCATCAGTCTTCATAACCAGCCTTTGCATATTACCCTCACAGATGTCACGCAGTGATGAGATCACCGTTTTATTGTTGGTGCACTGGTGAAGGACAGGATTTTGTCTCGGGTTCCCAAAACGACAGCGTGCAGCCTCAGTGGATGTTTCTTTAAAGTACATTGATGTTTCTTTAAAGTACAAGAACACCAGGGACCAAGAACACTGTAACAAATCAGCTGTCTGCAGGGTAGCACTAAATAGGACATTGGTGATCTTTATTTTTTATCTACGTTTAACTTAAATTGTCAATTATCTCCCCATTCTGTATGTTTATTCATATCTGTCTAGGCAGCCAGGTGACAGCCACAGAGGAAGCAGTACATGAAGCCAGGATTTGCAAGCCTAGGTGTAAGTTCTCAAAAACTAAGTGGCAATTGTGGTGAGTAACTTCACCATATTCGTGTGGTGTAAATTCTAACTCACTGTTTCTTTAGCAATCAAATATGTTTCCGTTCCATTTGTGCAGCTAGTGGTCATAAGTGATAGCAGAATAAGGCCATTCAGCCCATCAAGTCTACTCCCCCATTCAATCATGACTGATATATCTCTCCTGGCTTCTCCCCATAACCCATGACCACCGTACAAATCAAGAATCTATCTATCTCTGCCTTAAAAATACCCATTGATTTTGCCTCCACAACCTTCTGTGGCAATGAATTACCCAGATTCACCACCTTCTGTCTACAGAAATTCCTCTTCATCTCCTTCCTAAAGGAATGTCCTTTAATTCTGAGGCATGACCTCTGGTTCTAGACTCTCCTACTAGTGGAAACATCCTCTCTACATCCACTCTATCCAAGCCTTTCACAATTTGGTAAGTTTCAATGAGGTTCCCCTCATCCTTCTAAACTCCAGCGAGTGCAGGCCCAGTGCCATCAAATGCTTATCATATGTTAACCCACTGATTCCTGGGATCATTCCTGTAAACCTCCACTGGACTCTCTTCAGAGCCAGATTAGAGCCCAGTTAAATTCTTTAATTGATTATTCTCCTGTATGAAGGTGTGAACGATTGTGTACCTGACTGTACCACATCTGAAATGGGCTTGTCTTGTATATGAGCCATGTGTCCAAGAATTGAGAAGGTGACAAATCCAGCCAACACACTCGTGGCACAGTTCACCACACAGACAACGATGGTGTCACTGTAACAGTTGTTGTGGAATTTATTGTACGATGACAGGGTTATTAGAGTGCCAGAACCCACTGACGAGGAGAAGAAAATCTGTATTGCAGCATCTTTCCAGACCTAGGGAATGGGAGATAGAATTAGTCAACACAAAGATTTTAATTGAACAGGTAAAATTGTTTTGAACAGAAGGTATAAGAGCTACAGGCAAATGGTAACATGATCGAATAAAGCTCCTTAAAATCTGAAATGGCTTCTCTAAGCAATGGAGCCTTTCATTCTGTAATACAGTCCCCTACTTGATGATCAGCAACTTTATGTTTTTATGTGTTTTCCTGTCAATCACGTCATCAAATGAATGACACTATTTTTATGTAATAACCCAGAATTATTATTTTACTGAAAGCATCACAAAGGAACCTTTTTCACCACAGGATAAAACTGCAACTCAAGTGGGTAATAAAACTATAAAGTACATTTTAATTTTAATTAACATTTTTGTTATAAGATGCTGAAACTAAGAAATAAATATCAGTCTGAAGAAGGGTCTCGACCCGAAACATCACCCATTCCTTATCTCTAGAAATGCTGTGCGTCCCGCTGAGTTACTCCAGCTTTTTGTGAGTCTTCAAAGAAATAGCACAGATTTTCCACAGCAATTCATCTGGATATTGCCCGCCCACCATCAAAGGAAAAGCTATAGGAGGTGCTGCCTCAAAAAGACAGCCAGCATCATCAAGGAGCCTCACCACCCTGACTATGCTCTTATTTCACTCCTGCCATTGGGAAGAACGTATAGGAGTCTGAAAAGTGTGACCTCAGGTACAAGAACAGCTTCTTCCCAATGACCAACACTTGAACATTACAAACACTAACTTAACGATGAACTACAAACGGTCTTGGTTGCACCAAGGACTTTGGGCTTTCTGCAATAATATTTATAATTCATTTATATTTTTTTGTCTTTTTGTTTTATATAGGTGTACTGCGTTTACAGACCTGTTCTGCTGTTGCAAGTAGGAATTTCATTGTTCCATTTTTGGTACATATGACAATTAAACATCCTTGACTTGACTCTCGACTCAATGGGAGGCAGATAGCAGGAGGAGTCAACAATGTCTGAAGAAGGGTCTCAGCCCCAAACATCACCAATTCCTTCTCTCCATACTTGCTGCCTCACCCGCCAAGTTTCTACACCATTTTGTGTCTACCTTTGATTTTACCATCATCTGCAGTTCTTTCTTAAACAAAATGTTATATTCATGTGGGCCAGGTGCAGGATGATGGTTTTCAGCATGTCAGCAAATGTTATTGAGTCTGTCTGCAAGTAGCAATAGTGAGGATAAAGAAAATTAGGGGAGATGCTCAATTTAGAGGCCCTGGGTACAAAGGAGTTATGTGATGGCTTGTATTAAATATGGGCTCAGTATTTCACTGTTGAATATGAAGGGACATAAGTTGAAATCCGAAACTTCTGACGTTTTCCCAAAAGGATAACATTCTACCGAGTGTTAATTCCAAATAAAAATAGAGAATGAGAAAAATATTCCGCAAACCAGACAATAACTGTGGATTAAGAAAAATAGCATTAACCTTTCATTAGGACAAGAAGTTAGAAATGTTAACTTTTATATTTTAAATTGTGAAGAGAGGGTTGGTAAGAACAATAGGAATGTCTACCTAGACAGATAGACTAATGTAAGTGGTGATGTTGCTAGCTGAGGGAGTCTTGTTATAGGCAGATCATAGGAGGAGATGTAAATAGGGGAAGAATCAAACCAGAGGAATAAAACCTACAAACATGCACAAATATCCCCTTTGTACTCTCCAATTTAAAATATCTTTGATCTCTAATTTGTTAAATTGCATTTATTGTCATGTGCACAAGTATGATGTGTAGTGTATTTGGGTGCTTGGAACTGACTTAAAAGAACACTCAGACACAGGAGTAAACTAACAAGCTTCTTTATTCTAGGACGCCACCTTGAGTCTCCCCCAGCGCATGCGTCCCCTCGCACAAGACATAACATATGCTAATTATATCACATAAATCACACTGCTCCCCCTTTTACTTGCAGGCAGGTAACACCATTTATATAATATACACCACACTGCTCCCCCTTTAACTTGAAGGCGGATAACACCATTTTGTTTACATTAAATATAATTGATTAACTTGCAAAATTATATTATTACAGTCATCTTACATTACATCCACATAACTGTAATAATCGTATCTAAACTAACACTTATAATTTTTCATTCCACTCATCTTCCTTAAACCACATACATTACCCCTTGCTTTATGTGCTATCCTTTTCTGTTCCCTTCTTTGTAAATTGTGCACTCTTTTTAAATATCCTAATCTAATTTGCAGATTTCTTCCCGTTCCTGATATTCTGCTAAAGTTAACATTTCCTCTGTTTCTGTTCCTTATTTGTAGGTGGGATCTGACACATGACTGTAGGTTTTCATTTTCTAGCAGCTTCCTCTGTCGCTCAATTTCCTGGCTCTGCATGTTTATCTGCTCTTGCTGTTCAATAACATTTGGCAATGCATAACCATTTGTCCATTGCTCAGTGAAGGAAGCTCCATGCTGGACTATAGTGAAGTGGCTCGACTGACAAGCCTCTCTTCTTTAGACTTTTCTACTAACAGCTTTTGCTCATCGTTACACATTTATTTAACCGTTCTTTGTATTGTTTAAGCCTTTTCTGTTGTTCATCTATTTGTCTTCTTAAATCACCTTTCTGATTATTCATCAAGAAGTAGGATCGGTATTGTCTTTGCAATACAACAGTGGCTTAATCCACTGCCTAACCACCTTACTCTTGTAGGCAGCCTGAATGGTAATGGTTGCATACCTCATTGACTGATATTGCACAAACTGGGAATGCCCTATTTTGCATGCTTTGTACCATCTCTGGATCGAAATGACTGCATGTCGCATAGCTCTGCAGCATACCCTTGATCGGTAACCATGGTATGCAGCTTGCAGAGTGACTACAGCTGCCTTTTGCATCAATAAATGTTTTCTTGTAATGCACATCATTAAGACTGACTTAATATGGTGTGCTGCCTTGATTTTCTCAACAAATTCTCTGGCTTTAATCCCAAGGTAGAAGGCCTGAATACAAATCACTGCTTTTCTCAAATTATTATAATGTCTCACTTGGACATCTCTTATCTGGCAAGCTCTGTATCATTGCTGTACAGCAGTGGCAGACCAGCGTAGTTTCTTGAAATACTGACGCTGTTTATGCATCTGATGATAAGTCTGTGTGACCTTGGCATATTTGTGCATGCACCGCAAATGCCTTTGAACAACCATTCCTCGGTAGGCAGCCTGAATCAGCACAACACTGCTGTGTACCTTCATGTAAGTCTTGCGATCACTTTCCATTTGAAGGTGTGCCCTATAATGGGTTTGTACTATTATAGCTGCCAATCTCATTGCCCTGTATGGACGGTATACTCTGTGCCTTCTAAATGCTGTTTGTATTACCGTTGCTGCCTTCTGTTTGTTCCGGATCTCTCTCCATACCTTCATACCCCTGAATGCAGCTTGAATAGTTAGGGTTGTCCTCTGGATGGCAATGTCCCTTTGCATTTGACTTTTGTCCCTTTGCCTTTGACCTTTGGCCTTTTCCACTTGAACTTTGTCACTTGGCACTTGATTTTTTGTCACTTTGCCCTTGACTTTTCTCACTTTGCCTTTTCCCTTTGGCCTTTTTCACTTGAACTTCGTCACTTGGAACTTGATTTTTGTCACTTTGCCCTTGACTTTTGTCCTTTGAGGGACTCCATGCCCTCTTTAGTTCAGGCTCCTTGCCTCTGGATGCCCTTGGAGGATTTGGCAAGAAATGAGCTATTAATGCCTCCTTACACTCCTCGTACATATTGTCTGTGAGCTTTGCTGGCTGCAGTAACATATGTAAGGTCTGATAACCCTCTCTTCCTAAGCCTAATATGAACCATGCTCTCTTCTTCTCCTCTGCAGTGATATAATTGGAAATGAAGCAAGCCTCCAAGACTTCGGTCCATTTCTCAAAATTACACCCAGAATCTAACTGGGGCACGTTTCCTACAATTTGAAAAGCCATGCTACCTGTTGCTATTCAGGTGCACTATATTCTGTTCTCTCATTGCGTTTCCTGCACTGGACTTAATCCTTTTACACACTAATAAGTGATCAAGTCCACTGACTATTACCAATTCTTATAATAATAGATTTTATACTATTAACCAACATTTCATGTCAATAGCCATTAAGAACATTTTAAACCATGTTCCTTCTATGCACACAAATTTACTATTCATAACAGTGACCAATGCATTACATTCAAACAGTCCTGCTTTTACTGTGCCCATGCATTACATTCACAGAGGGCTTTTATTATGAAGGATTTCACAGCTCCAGCTTGTGGCCTGTGGACTCTGGTGCATCCACGATCTCTCGAGTTGTCCCCACTGGTACCTTTGCTAATGGCCTCATCGGACCTCCACTTTTGCTGCTTTTGCTGGCTCTCCCAGGCTTCACCGTTACTTTTGCTGCCGCTGGCTCGCTGCCAAGTCGACTCCCGCTGCTCCGCTGACTTGCCTGCTGTCTCCCTTGGACGCCCTGCGGAAGGTAAGTCGCTGCTGCTGGTCCCACTGCTCAGCTCGTCACTGGCTCACTGGCACTCCTGGCTGCTCGGCTCGTTGGGACTATGCCCTGCCGACGGGGGCTGGGTAAGCGCTGTGTCCCGCTTCTCTTGCGCGAACCTGCTTCTCTCTCGGTCGGTCCGCTTTTCTTGCGTGGCCGACTTTCTCAATCAGCCCAAGAGCTGTGTGCTTGAGTGCTGTGTCCTGCTTCTCTCGCATGGACCCACTCTTCGCTCAGGGCCGGATTTCCTCTCACGTCCGGGCTTTCCTCGCTCTCGGCCGTCTCTTGCAACAATGCGCTGTTGTCGGCAATTGTAGTGTATTTGGATGCTTGGATCTGACTTAAAAGAACACTCAGATACAGCAGTAAACTAACATCTTTCATTCATTGTTCTTTATCTCTCCACATCACCGTCTATATCTCTCGTTTCCCTGATCCCTGACCAGTCTGAGGAAGGGTCTCGACCCGAAACGTCGCCTATCTCCTTCGATCCTTAGATGCTGCTGCACCCGCTGAGTTTCTCCAGCCTTTTGTGTACCCCAGTAAACTAACAAGCTTCTTTATTCTAGCATGCCACCTTGAGTCTAAAATGTGTAACAATCCGAAGGACGACATCTTGCCACGTAGACCCAACATAGAGATAGCCTGACAAACTCGCTGACTTGTACAGCTGATGTTTTAAACTACAGTCCCATGCTTAGAGGGATCTGCAGGCTTCTCATGTCCAGCTCGCAAACAACTGCGACACAACTCCGTATCTACTGTTTAAACTGTTAAACAAACCAGCATGTTGCAAAACAATCCTGCAGGTGAGTTCTTAAACTCCATCACATCCTCGTCGCCAATTGTAGTGTATTTGGGTGCTTGGAACTGACTTAAAAGAACACTCAGATACAGGAGTAAACTAACAAGCTTCTTTATTCTAGGACGCCACCTTGAGTCTCCCCCAGCGCATGCGTCCCCTCACACAAGACATAACATATGCTAATTATATCACATGATGAGGTACAGATACAATGAAAGGATTGATTGCAGCAGCATCACAGGTACATAGACTTAGATAATTCACAAAAAACATAAATTATACATGAATTACACATACATTTTATAAAGGAATAAAATAAAACTATAAAACAAGACATGACTTCAAAAACACAAATACACGGCGGTGTAAGAGGTGTTCCGTAGTGTTCCATTGCCGAAGTAGGATTAGGATTGTTTTGGAATTATTTTGTGCCAATGAAACATTAATTCTGCTTCTCTCTCAGAATATACTGCCAGACCTGCTGAGTAATTTCAGTACTTCCTGATGTTTTAGTTTTGGATTTCTAGGATTTGTACTTTTTCTTTTTCTAGCGTGTCCAAGTGCTTAACAATCCGATATGTTTCAATGAGATGCCCTCTCACCCTTCTAAACTCCAGAGTGTACAAGCCCAGCTGCTCCATTCTCTCAGCATATGACAGTCCCGCCATCCCGGGAATTAACCTTGTAAACCTATGCTGCACTCCCTCAATAGCAAGAATGTCCTTCCTCAAATTAGGGGACCAAAACTGCACACAATACTCCAGGTGTGGTCTCAATAGGGCTCTGTACAACTGCAGAAGGACCTCTTTGCTCCTATATTCGATTCCTCTTGTTATAAAAGCCAACGTGCCATTCACGTTCTTTATGCCTGCTGTACCTGCATGCTTACTTTCATAGACTGATGTACAAGGACCCCAGATCCCGTTGTACTTCCCCTTTTCCCAACTTGACGCCATTTAGATAGTAATCTGCCTTCCTGTTTTTGCTACCAAAGTGGATATCCTCACATTTATCCGCATTAAACTTCATCTGCCATGCATCTGCCCACTCCCCCAACCTGTCCAAGTCACCCTGAATTCTCATAGCATCCTCCTCACAGTTCACACTGCCACCCAGCTTTGTGTCATCTACAAATTTGCTAATGTTACTTTGAATCCCTTCATCCAAATCATTGATGTATATTGTAAATAGCTGTGGTCCCAGCACCGAGCCTTGCGGTACCCCACTAGTCACTGCCTGCCATTCTGAAAGGGACCCGTTAATCCCTACTCTTTGTTTCCTGTCTGCCAACCACTTCTCTATCCATGTCAGCACTCTACCCCCAATACCAAGTGCCCTAATTTTGCCCACTAATCTCCTATGTGGGACCTTATCAAATGCTTTCTGAAAGTCCAGGTACACTACATCCTCTCCCTTGTTCATTTTCCTAGTTACATCTTCAAAAAATTCCAGAAGATTAGTCAAGCATGATTTCCCCTTCGTAAATCCATGTTGACTCGGACCGATCCTGTTACTGCTATCCAAATGTTCGGCTATTTCATCTTTTATAATTGACTCCAGCAACTTCCCCACCACCGTTGTCAGGCTAACTGGTCTATAATTCCTTGTTTACTCTCTCCCGCCTATCTTAAAAAGTGGGATAACATTAGCTACCCTCCAATCCACAGGAACTGATCCTGAGTCTATAGGACATTGGAAAATTATCACCAATGCATCCACGATTTCTAGAGGCACTTCTCAATAAAGAGTTTAAACATTAGCTCTTGCACCGTCTTTGTACAATTGAACAAGAGCTCAAATGCAATAAACAAGAATTATAGAGACATTCTTCAAAGTAAAGGGAAATAGGATGAAGCATGAATTGGGTTGACCAAAAACTGCAAATGTAGTTCTATGAATTTTGCGAATAACCTGAAAATACCTGCTGTATTTACCTCAGCAACAGCCAGCTTAGAGAAATCTGATTGAGATCCAATGTAGAATTCAATCCCTTTATTGGCTCCTTCAAGGGTAACTCCTCGAATAAGAAGTATGATCAAAAACACATACGGAAATGTTGCAGTGAAATAAACCACCTGACCACAAAGAGAAGCCTGTTAGATTGTCAGTACTATTGATGCAACACTTACTGTACTGAATTCATTTAAATTAAAAATAATTAGATTGCAGTTAAAACAAAGAATTAAGCCCAATCTTTGCACATCCCCAAACCTGGACTTTCCACTTGTCACTTTAATTTCATGTTTCATGTATATTGTTGCGTTTTAAGACTGTTGGCAGACCAACGTCTGTATCTGATTACTGTGGGGAGGTAACATGGAAACAGTACTTTTTCCCTAATCTATTTTTCCAAGACATATATGTTTTTCTGCCTGTAAATTTCCAAATTAACTTTGAAGTGGTTCTCTAGCTCCAGATTGATATCATGTTGTAACCAATTCAGCCTGCAGAATACAAACAGTGTTCCCTGATTCATCAGTCCTGTTGTATTTACTTTGTGTTGTTTTACACAACACAGGGAGCTACCTACATACATTTCAGGGGCAGAAAACTTGCCAATGAATTATCCACTTCAGATCTCAGTCAGACTGGTCATAGATAAAACCTGCGAGAGTCACCCTCCACAAAAGGTTGCAGTTAAGATTGAGGCACTGAAATTTATCTTACGTATTCTAGTTTAATTGTAGCAAAAGACTGTTTTGCCAGAAAAGATTTAAATCTATTCATCACCAATTGTTTAACCTTTCCTGAAGATTTGATTCCTTTGGACAAGGCAGCTCCAACGATCAACCAGGCTAAAAGCAGACACAGGGCTAAATGCCAGACGATCTCCCCTGTCTCTTCCATGGAACTTGATCGTCGTAAAACCGCTTTACTAAATAAAATTACAAAAGAAAACATATTTTTAAATGGGATACTAGACCAACTGGCAACCAGTTTCCCAAGGCAGTGTTGCACCATTAACCCGTAGCTCCCATGGGAGGCGTGGTCCCCCAACTGAACCTGTTACTAAACGTAAGATTCCAGCACTCCCCTGCCTCCCCCAGCACTGGACAAAAACAAATCCCAATTGCAATACAACTTCACCCTCCCCCTGCTAGGAGCTGGAGTAAGTGTTGTATGATGGCAACATCATTGCAAAAGTCGGGTGGAGGACTGGTGAAAACTCAGGTGGAAGTACAGAGGTCCTATATTGCAACTTTGTATCAAAGTCTGTTGGAAGCTGGTGCAGCAAGGATTTTAACAGTAAAAATCTTATTAAAGTTGGCTTTTTTAAACCTTGAAATATCAATAACATGAAATATAACATCAAATCTGAAGGAAACTAGATACGAACGGGGAAAAGGCGAGTAAGATTCTGCAAAAAGTCACACTATTATGTACTGTTTTGGCGTATCCTGAGATCACAGACAGACAGACAAGCAAGTCAATGCTTTTAATAGTATATAGATTTCTCACTTTTAAATAAAACATGTGTTCAATTAAAATGCATGGATTATAACAATATCCTAGTTAAAAGAATGTGCAACACATTCCGTGTGGCTGGTTTAGTACAGAATATGTCGTTCACATGAACAACCACCCACACAAATGATCTCCACCACCCCACGTCCCGCTTCATCCACTCCATGTAGTGGTGAGTTCCAATGCTCTCTGGAAAGTTACTTATTTGATATGTAAAAGATTATCTTATTTTTGACCCCTTGTTCTGGACTCATTTATAAATGGAAAAAAAAATGTTCACATTCATCCTAGCAAACAGCTTCATAATTTAAATCAGTAGATCACATCCCTGTAAATCTTCCCTGCACTCGTTTCTGTTTAATGACATCCTTCCTCTAGCAGGGTGACAAAAACTTAATACCGTACTCCAAATGCGGCCTCACCTTTGGCTCGTACAACTGTAACATAATGCCCCAACATCTATACTCAAAACCCTGACTGATGAAGGCCAATGTACCAAATGCTTGATAAACAGAGAAACTTCAAAAATATTCACCTTTAACTAACTGAAAAAGACTTTAAAAAATAATCAAAATTAAATTAAAAAAATAATCAAAATTAAAAATCATTCCAAATACTAATATTTAATTAAAAAAACATTGACTGCTTCAATGCGAGTGGCCGAAACGCATTGAACAAAACTCCCAGGCGAGGGAATATCAATGGAAAGAAAAACAGAGGTGACATTTTAAATAGTTCTCATTAGAACTCGGAAAAGCATATTTCACAGCTGCAGTCAAACCTGCTGAATGTTTTCAACATGTCCAGTATTAATTTCCCTCCACAGATATCGTTGAAATAAACCTGCAGTGTCAGATAGCATGGTGCTACTGATGAAAAGGCACCTGGTAGTGATGTTATTTTGCAACATATACGATTAGTAGGTCAAACACAATAATACGACATTCATTCAGTAAACTTCCAAAGAGAATGTGCAGGAAAGAACTGCAGATGCTGGACAAAAAGCTGGACAAAACCGACACAAAAAGCTGGAGTAACTCAGCGGGACAGGCAGCATCTCTGGAGAGAAGGAATGGGTGATGTGTCGGGTCGAGACCCTTCTTCACATTGGTTAGGGATAAGGGAAATGAGAGATAAAGACGATGATGTGGAGAGATAAAGAGCAATGAATGAAAGATATGCAAAAAAGTAACGATGATAAAGTGGCTATTTTAAGCTGTTTGTAGGGTGAAAACGAGAAGCTAGTGTGACTTGGGCAGGGGAGGGATAGAGGGAGAGGGAATGCCGGGCTACCTGAAGTGAGAGAAATCAATATTCATACCAATGGGCTGCAAGCTGCCCAAGCAAAATATGAGATGCTGTTCCTCCAATTTGCGATTAGCCTCACTCTGACAATGGAGGAGACCTAGGACAGAAAGGACTGTGTAGGAATGGGAAGGAGAATTAAAGTGTCCAGCAACTGGGAGATCAGATAGGTTCAGGTGGGCTGAGCGAAGGTGTTCCCCCCAAAAAAAAGCCTAGTCTACGTTAGGTGTTGCTGATGTATACGAGTCCACATCTTGAACAATGGATACAGTAGATGATGTTGGAGGAGGCGCAAGTGAACCTCTGCCTAACCTGAAGGGACTGCCGTGGTCCCTGGATAGAGTCGAGGGAGGAGGTATAGGGAAAGGTGTTGCATCTTCTGCGTTTGCAGGAGAACGTACCTGGAGGGGCTGGTTTGGGTGGGAAGAGATGAGTTAACCAGGGAGTTTTGGAGGGGGGGGGGGGGGGGGGGGGAACAGTCTCTGTGAAAGACGGAAAGGGGTGAAGATGGGAAAATGTGACTAGTGGAGGTGGCAGAAATATTGGAGGATTATGTGTTGCATGCAATGGCTGATTGGGTGGAAGATAAGGACTGGGAGGACTCTGCCTCTGTTGTGACTAGGGGAAGTGGAGCAAGGGCAGAGATGTGGGGTCAGGCTCAGCACCAGGCCCACAACCTCCACGATGCAGATTCCCACATCACGTGGTCTGATTCTGCTGGGTCCTACTGCTCCGACCCTACTGCAGGGAACCTCAGTGGTGATGAGTCTTCCCCCTCTTTTAATCAGGTTACCCCGACCACACTCCACCCACACAATAGTCCTCACACCCCCCCCCCCCCCTCTCTGAACACCCAACATCCCCATCCACCAGATGTCGCCTCGCCCTCTGTCCACTCCCCGGCCCTCCTCAGACCACAACGCCCACCCTTGTCATCCACATACCTCGACTCCATCAGATCCCTCATGGTCCAATCTCTCACAACCTCTGTCCAAGATACCTCACATGCCTTGCGACTCTTATACATCAGCAGGACTAAATGTAGACTGGGCAATTGTTTAGAAGAACACCTTTGCTCAGCCAGCCTGAACCTACCTGATTTCACGGTTCCCGGACACTTTAATTCTCCTCCTCATTCCTACGCAGACCTTTCTGTCCTAGGTCTCCTCCATTGTCAGACTGAGGCGAAACAGAAACTGGAGGAACAGCATCTCATATTTTGCTTGGGCAGCTTGCAGCCCAGTGGTATGAATATTGATTTATCTCACTTCAGGTAGCCCTGGCATCTCTCTATCTCTCTCTCTATTCCTCCCCCACCCAAGTCGCAATAGTTTCTAATTTTTACCCTACAAACAACTAACAATGGCCTGCTTCCTTTATCATTGTTACTTTTTTGTATCTCTTTTATTCATTATTCTCTATCTCTCCACATCATCTCTCTATATCTCTCGTTTCCCTTATCCCTAACCAGTCTGAAATAGGGTCTCAACCCGAAACCTCACGCATTTCCTCTCTCCAGAGATGCTGACTGTCCTGCTGAGTTACTCCAGCTTTTTTGGTCTATCTTCCCCAAGAGAATGATGTTTATTAAAGATACACAACTTAATGGTACAGCTCTCTTAAGAAATTACTTACTCCCAGTATTGCTCACTTGGTCCATGGCGAGGAATGTAGACTTCTGATCCATTTGCGCAAGTTTCATTGTTTGTGTTCAGCCATGTTGTATTAACAATCTCAAAATATTCACCATCCAGGGTGAGATTGCAGAGCAGATCTAGAAAATGTGGAATTTAGTTTAGATGCCCATCTTGATGGGAAATTTAAAGGTTTCTTTGTATATGTACCACGTGGGGAGATCATACTTAGATCCAGTTCAAGTGAGTTTATTGTCATGTGTCCCTGATAGAACAATGAAATTCTTGCTTTGCTTCAGCACAACAGAACATAGTAGACATTGACTACAAAACAGATCAGTGTGGCCATATACCATTATATAAATATATACACCCATGAATAAATAAACTGATAAAGTGCAAATAACAGATGGAGGGTTATTAATGTCCAGAGTTTTGTCCAAGCCAGGTTTAATAGCCTGATGGCTGTGGGGAAGTAGCTATTCCTGAAACTGGTCGTTGCAGTCTACAGGCTCCTGTACCTTCTACCTGAAGGTAGCAGAGAGATGAGTGTGTGGCCAGGATGATGTGGGTCTTTGATGATACTGCCAGCCTTTTTGAGGCAGCGACTGCAATAAATCCCCTCGATGGAAGGAAAGTCAGAGCCGATGATGGACTGGGCAGTGCTTACTACTTTTTGTAGTCTTTTCCTCTCCAGGGCGCTCAAGTTGCCGAACCAAGCCACGATGCAACCGGTCAGCGTGCTCTCTACTGTGCACCTGTAGAAGTTAGAGAGAGTCCTCTTTGACAAACCGACTCTCCGTAATCTTCTCAGGAAGTAGAGGTGCTGATGTGCACATTGGACAATGAAGAAAGCTTTTGGCTGGCCCTTATCAGTCAGGGATCGAAGTATAGAAGTTGGATGTTAAGTCAAAGTCAAAGTCAAAAGAGTTTATTGTCATGTGTCCCTGACAGATTAATGAAATTCTTTCTATGCTTAGCACAACAGAACATAGTAGGCATTGACTACAAAGCAGATCAGCGTGTCCATATACCATTATATACGTAAATACACACATGAATGAATACATTGATAAAGTGCAAATAACAGATAAAGGGGTATTAATGTTCAGAGTTTTGTCCGATCCAAGTTTAATAGCCTGATGGCTGTGGGGAAGTAGCTATTCCTGAACCTGGTCGTTGCAGTCTTCAGGCTCCTGTACCTTCTACCCGAAGGTAGCAGGGAGATGAGTGTGTGGCCAGGGTGGTGTGGGTCTTGATGATGCTGCCAGCCTTTTTGAGGCAGCGACTGTGGTAGATCCCCTCGATGGAAGGAAGGTCAGAGCCGATGATGGACTGGGCAGTGTTTACTACTTTTTGTAGTCTTTTCCTCTCCAGGGCACTCAAGTTGCCGAACCAAGCCACGATGCAACCGGTCAGCATGCTCTCTACTGTGCACCTGTAGAAGTTAGAGAGAGTCCTCCTTGACAGACCGATTCTCCGTAATCTTCTCAGGAAGTAGAGGCGCTGATGAGCTTTCTTAATAATTACATCTGTGTTCTCGGACCAGGAAAGATCTTCAGAGATGTGCACGCCCAGGAATTTGAAGCTCTTGACCCTTTCAACCATCGATGTTATGCTACAGTTGTACATGACATTAGTGGGTCATACTTGGAATATTGTGTTCAGTTTAGACACCTTGCTATAGGAAAGATGCCATGAAACTGGAAGGGAGCGGAGAAGATTTACAAGGACGTTGCCAGAACTTGAGGACCTGAATATAGGGAGTGATTTGGCAGCGTAGGACTTTATTCCTTAGAGGTCAGGAGACTGAGGAGTGATTAAACAGAAGTGTATTAAATCATGGGGGCAATAGATAGGGTGAATGCGCTGTCTTTTTCCAGTGAGAAAGATTTAAAAGGAACCTGTGAGATGACATTTTCACACAGAGGGTGGTAGGTATATGGAACGAGTTCCCAGAGGAGGCATACAGCATGTACAGTAATAGCATTTAAAAGACATTTGGACAGGTACATGGATAGGAAAGGTTTAGAGGTTTAAGCAAGGTAGAAGATGAAAATTGTCATATCTGCAGATGTTGAGTTAAGGCAGAACCATATTGCAGGAATAGAAGTCAGTTATAAGCTTCAGCTTAAGACATTCACCTTTAGAGGGATACATATAGTGGTCAGAAAACTGTATCTCTGGCAGTACCGTAGATAACATTTTTGATCTTCTAAACGTTTTGTTGAGGTACCAACCTCCCAGATTCCTTATGATATAGGAGTAGTCTAGTTGGCCCATTAACTCTATTACAGCTCTCAGAGCAGTCCCATTACTCCAGTTTGTTTCCCTTTAACCTATTTTCTCTCTGGTCCATTAATACTACCCGCCTAGAGCAATGAGTGGTTTTCCTAGAAGCCACCACCTACATTACGGACATTTTATAATTGCTAACTAAACAACCAACAAATATTTTGGATTTGGGATGCAATCAGAGCACCTGGGGGCAAATTCATACAGTGAAAAAGTCATGGAGTCATACTGCGTGGAAACAGGCCATTCAGCCCAAATTGCCCACACCGACCAACATGTCCCAGCTACACGAGTCCAACCTGCCTGCGTTTTGCCCATATCTCTCTAAACCCACCCTATACATGTACCTGTGTAAATGTTTCCTAAATATTGCGATAGTTCCTGCCTCAACTACCTCCTCTGGTAGCTTGTTCCATACACCCAACGCTCTTTGTATGAAAATGTTACCCCTCAGATTCCTATTAAATCTTTTCCCCTTCACTTTAAAACTATGTGCTCTGGTCCTTGATTCCCCTTGTCTGGGCAAGAGACTCTGAGCATCTATCCGATCTATTCCTCATGATTTTATTCACTTCTACAAGATCACCCTTCATCCTCCTGCGCCCCATGGAATAGATGCCCAGCCTACTTAACCTCTCCCTGTAGCTCAGACCCTTCAGTCCTGGCCACAACCACATTAATCTTCTCTGTACCTTTTCCAGCTTGACAGCAGCATTCCTATAACACGGTGCCTATGATTGAACACAATCCTGTTTATATCAACGGGATGATGGTGGAAAGGGTCAAGAACTGCAATTCCTGGGAGTGCATATTTCCAAAGACAATTCTTGGTCCCAGCACACTGATGCAATCATAAAGAAGGCACATCAGCACCTCTACTTCCTGAGAAGATTACGGAGAGTCGGTATGTTGAAGTTCTGGAAGGTGCACAGTAGAGAGCCTACTGACTGGTTGCATCCTGACTTGGTTCGGTAACTTGAACGTCCAGGGGCAGAAAAAGATTGCAGAAAGTTGTGACCACTACCCAGTCCATCATCAGCTCTGATCTCCCTACCATCAAAGGGATCTATTGCAATTGCTGCCTCAAAAAGGCTGCCAACATCAAAGACCCACACCATCCTGGCCACACACTCATCTCTCCGTTGCCATCAGGTAGAAGGCACAGGAACTTGAAATCTGGAACATCCTCGTCTCACCAATGTCTTATACAACTGCAACATGACCTCCTGACATCTATACTCAATACTCTGGCTGATGAAGGGCAATGTGACAACAGCCTTTTTGACCAGCCTATCTACCCGCAACTCCACATTCAAGGAACTATATACATGCCCTCCTAGATCCCTCTGCTACATAACACTCCCCAGAGCTCCACCATTCACTGTGTAGGTTCTGCCCATGTTAACTTCCCAAAATGCAACATCTCTTTCCCTGTATTAAAAAATACCATCACCCATTCCTCAGCCCACCTGGCCAATCGATTAAGATCCTGATGCAATTTTTTCACAACCATCTTCACTATCTGTAATACCACCCACAGTAATGGACCAGGCACACCACTAGTCACAGCCCTCCAGTCCGAGGCGCAACCTTCCACCATCACCCTTCCATGAAGTCAATTTTCTATCCATTCAGCTATTGCTCCTTACATCCCATGCAATCTAACGATCCAGAGCAGCCTACCGTGTGGAACCTTGTCAAATGCTTTACTGAAATCCATGTATACAACATCTACATCAACCTTTTTGGTCACATCTTGAAAAACTCAAACTCGTGAGACACAACCTCTCATATGATCCGGAAGTGGCGGCGCTGCCCAAGCAGCTGTAGCACACCTGCAGTCCGTCTGTCTTTTCTTTTTTTTTTGTTTTCTTTTGTCCTGTTGTTTAGTTTATTTCTTTTATTTTAGTTGTGTGTGTGTGGGGGGGGGGGGGGGGGGAGAACTGGGACCGACCTCGAGGCTCCGAGATAAATCAGAGCCATGACTTACCATGGCTGGCCGACTTCGGGGCTGTGGTGGCGTTGCGGCGGGCCCAGTGGACGACAACGTCGGGAGCTCGCAGGTCCCAGGTTGGTGACTGGTTTTATGGAGCTCCCGCAACAACAGCTTTGTCCGCTGGACTGGAGGGTGGCAGCTTCGGCCGGCCCGCAGAGTTTGAACCAGCTCGTTCGCCTGGATCGCCTCAATGCAGAGGGAGACGAGGAGGGAAGAGACAAGGACTTTAAGACTTTTGCCTTCCATCAGAGTGAGGAGAGGCTTGGTAGACTCACTGTGGTGGATGTTAAACTGTGTTAAATCTGTGTTTTGTTATTTTATTCTATGTTATGACTGCAAGGTATACAATTTCGTTCAGACTGAATTGTCTGAATGACAATAAAGGATACTTTATACTTTATGTACAAAACCCATGCTGACTGTCCCTAATCTTCCCTTGTCAAAGTCAAAGTCAAAAGAGTTCAAAGTCAAAGAGTTTATTGTCATGTGTCCCTGACAGGACAATGAAATTCTTTCTTTGCATTGCACAACAGAACATAGTAGGCATTGACTACAATTATATACGTAAATACACACATGACTGAATAAATTGATAAAGTGCAAATAACAGATGGAGAGTTATTAATGTTCAGAGTTTTGTTCAAGCTAAGTTTAATAGCCTGATGGCTGTGGGGAAGTAGCTGTTCCTGAACCGGGTCGTTGCAGTCCTCAGGCTCCTGTACCTTCTACCTGAAGGTAGCAGGGAGATGAGTGTGTGGCCAGGGTGGTGTGGGTCCTTGATGATGCTGCCAGCCTTTTTGAGGCTACAACTGTGATAGATCCCCTCGATGGAAGGAAGGTCAGAGCCGATGATGGATTGGGCAGTGTTTACCAAGCCACGATGCAACCGGTCAGCAAGCTCTCTACTGTGCACCTGTAGAAGTTAGAGAGAGTCCTCCTTGACAGACCGACTCTCCGTAATCTTCTCAGGAAGTAGAGGCGCTGATGAGTTTTCTTAATAATTGCATCTGTGTTCTCGGACCAGGAAAGATCTTCACAGATGTGCACGCCCAGGAATTTGAAGCTCTTGACCCTTTCAACCATCGACCTGTTGATATAAACAGGACTGTGGGTCCCCATCCTACCCCTTCCAAAGTCCACAATCAGTTCCTTGGTTTTGCTGGTGTTGAGGGCCAGGTTATTGTGCTGGCACCATATGGACAGTCGCTCGATCTCTCTTCTATACTCTGACATCCCCATCAGTGATACGTCCCACAACAGTGGTGTCGTCAGCGAACTTGATGATGGAGTTCACACTATGAGCGGCTACGCAGTCATGAGAATTGAGTGAGTACGGCAGGGGGCTGAGCACGCAGCCTTGAGGTGCTCCCGTGCTGATTGTTATCGAGTCTGACACATTTCCACCAATACGAACAGACTGTGGTCTGTGAATGAGGAAGTCGAGGATCCAATTGCAGAGGGATGCGCAGAGACCCAGTTCTGCGAGTTTGGTAACCAGCTTGGAGGGGATGATTGTGTTAAATGCCGAGCTGTAATCGCTGAATAACAGCCTGACATATGAGTTTTTGTTGGCCAAGTGGTCCAGAGCGGAGTGGAGGGCCAGCGAGATTGCATCCACCGTTGATCTTGTCTATCTAAATGCATGCATATTGTATCCCTCAGAAATACTCTCTAGTAACTTTCCAACTACAGATGTTAAGTTCACAGGACTATAATTCCCAGCCCTTCTGGAATAGAGACACAGCATTTGCCACCCAGCACCTCTCCTGTATTTAATGACTCGTAAATTTCAACCAGGGCCCCGCAATTTCCTCTCTACTTTCCCACAATGTCCTCGGATACATCTGATCAGGCCCTGGAGATTTGTCTATGATAATGTCAAGGGATATGGGGAGAAGGCAGGCACGGGTTATTGATAGCAGACGATCAGCCATGATCACAATGAATGGCGGTGCTGGCTCGAAAGGCTGAATTGGCCTCCTGCACCTATTTTCTATGTTTCTATGTTTCTACAATACACGGTACAATCTTCAGGACCTCTTCAACCGTAATACTGACATATGGTCACAGGAAGAATGTGCAAATTCTACAAGGTCAGAATAAAACTTGGTCCACAGCAGTATGTGGACAGTTGTTGCTATTAAACCTTTTTCAATGCTAATTTGAATACAAGTCAATGAAGTTGGCTGCAAAGATCTGATTCTTGAAGATAGACACACAAAGCTGGAGTAACTCAGTGGGGACAAGCAGCATCTCTGGAGAAAAAGAACAGGTGACGATTCAGGTCGAGACACTTCTTCAGACTGGTTAGGGATAAGGAAACTGAGAGATATAGATATGGCATCCGGTTAGCGCCGTCAGCGATGGCAGCCTCACCTACAGTATCTGTCTTTTCAACTTTGTTGTTATTTTTAGTGTGTTTTAAAAAGTATGTGTTAATGTTCTTTGGTTTGTTTTATGTGGGGGGTGTCGGGGTTGAATTTTTTTTCAATCTCTTATCTTGCCGGAGATGTGATTTTTTTTCCCGGATCATATCTCTGGTCGCTCTGCGGCTCAACATCAGGGAGCTGGCGGCCTTGCTCGAGACTGACTTTGAGCCCCATCGTGGGGCCGTGGGCCTACCATCGGAGCCTGCGATCCTTTGCCTGGGATCGGCGCTCCAACAGCAGCCTGCGGATTTCAACTTAGAGGAGCTTGAAGTCTCGGGTAGAGACTGATGTCGGGAAGCTCCAGGCCGCAGGAGGTTCAACCAGCCCGACTCGGGAATCCGATTGCCCGGTGCGGGGAGCTGAGATCCCCCCGATGCGGGAGCTTGATCGCCCCGAAGCAGAGGGTACGACCGCCGGTTGCGGGAGTCAAGATCGTCCTGACAACGGAAGGTTCGAGTGCCCCGGCCGCGTGAGAATAAAGAAGGGAAGAAGATCTAACTTTTTTTTTGTCTTCCATCACAGTGAGGAATATGGGGAAGTCGCTGTGGTGGATGCTCATGTTAAAACTTTATTTGGGTGTCTTGTTGTTCTTTGTTGGTATGACTGAATGGCAATCTGAATTTAACTGTACCTTAATTGGTACATGTGACAATAAACTCACCTTGAAACGCTTGATGTAGAGAGATAAAGCACAATGAATGAAAGATATGCAAAAAAGTAGCGATGATAAAGGAAACAGGCCATTGTTAGCTGTTTGTAAGGTAAAAATGAGAAGCTAGTGCGACTTGCTTGGGTGGTGAAGGGAAAGGGAGAGTGGGAATGCCGGTGTTACCTTAAATGAGATAAATTAATATTCATACCAATGGGCAGTAAGCTGCCCAAGCAAAATATGAGATGCTGTACCTCCAATTTGCGTTTCGCCTCACTCTGACAATGGAGGAGACCTAGGACAGAAAGGTTTGAGGAGGAATGGTAAGGAGAATTAAAGTGTCCAACAATCAGGAGATCAGGTAGGATCAGGCAGGCTGAGCGAAGGTGTTTTGTTGAATATGGCTGCAGTACATTCAGTGCCACTGGGAAGAGCCAAGCACTTCATGGATTTCACTATATGGAAAATACTATATTCTTTTACTAATTATCCAAATTAATTTATTTTGTCTTTCACATGGAAATTGTGAAATGCATGGAATGTGAAATCAGCTTAGCTTTGAATAAAATGCCCAAGAAAGATGTAACCACCAGAATTTCAAATATACACTCTTGAACCCTAACACCAGTCAGATGGCAAAGGTATGATTTAACAACTCTAAGGCCATCTATTTCCAACTTCAACCTATTCTTCTCCTAATAACAAACTCACAAGTCACTAAAGATTCATCTAAAAAAAGGCAGGAGGTAAGGATTCATTCTGCTGCTAAAATTTTGATTTTCTACACGTAATAACAGTGTGTCGGTTGGATCACGGGGGACAACTTAGTTGACTTGGTCTCAAGTTGGTGCTGAATGAGGTTTAATAGCAACAACTATCAATCAACCTACTTCCAGCTTGCGTATGCTGCACACTGGTAGATTACTTAACCTGTAGAGTAGCATTAACAATGTTCAAAAAACAATTATTACCAATTATTACATATTACCAAAAAGGAATGTTGTAGATAGGTTGCAATGTTTTGAGGTTTAAGCATTTAGAAAATATGTAGCAACCATGGAACGCACTGGAATAAGTAAGTGATGAAAATATTTTTGTGCAAAGATATGCGAATAAAAGAAAAGAATGAGACATAAATACAAATAACTGATCGACAGATACAGCTTAAGGGCAGCAAATCTACCAAAGGAACAGAAGGGAAGGATTTGGAGAATTGATGATAAAAAGACAGAGGTTCAGAGAAAAAGAGTCACCATGTTTTGTTCTCCCTCTTGACATTTGCAGAAAATAAATTTAATAGTAAGATTAAACGAGAACTTACCAGTTTGAAGTTTGATCTTTATTTTATGAGGAGTCGAGTTGAGGGACTACGTGAATAGAAGCCCGTACAGCCGTTGGTGCGTCAATCTTCAAAGCAGCGGAATGAATTCACAGCTAACAATGACCGAAGTATAACGGTAAGATGATAAAACTAGAACTGCCAGATGAGATCTATGAGGGTGGGAGCGGAGGGCACGTAGTCCCTCAACTCAACTCCTCATAAAATAAAGATCAAACTTCAAACTGGTAAGTTCTCGTTTAATCTTACTATTTTACTTCGGAGTCATGTGAGTGACTACGTGAAGACTTCAAAGCACTGTGAATTCACGCCGCAGACTCAAATCCGACGTTCACACTGCCTGGATTGACTCAAAAGTCGTTAACAATCAATCATGCATCAGTAATACATTTGTTAAATGAAATAACAGTTTATTTACAAACAAATCATAACAAACCCCTCTAACTCAGGGGAAAAATGTAACAGTACTGAAACCAGAATCAGCAAACACCCCGAGCCTTGAAATCGGCTTGTGATAAAACCTCTGAAAAGTTAGCTCACTGGACCATCCTGCAGCCGCGAGGACCTTGAAATCGTTTGCACCGACACCTTACTGTGTGGTTTTTTGTGACTAATAAACAAAGCCAACTCTGTTCCTCTCAGAGGTTTAGTAATCTCAATGTAAAGAGATAAATGTGAGACTACACAGAAGCGATCATCTGCGGGGTATGCTGAAAACACCATCTTACATCCTGTCATGCCTCTTTTATTATGTTTAAGCAAATCATAGACATAAAATATAATGGCATCAGCCGACACATGCATTCTATCTAGCCGTAGCTTTTGCAATGTTTGTACACGTTGGGCTGAAACCAACACCAGAAGCATGACCACCTTCATAGTTTAATTTGGCTATAGATAGGCTTGTAACCGGAGCCCACTGGCGAAGAAGCATAAAAAACCTCACTCACATTGCAAATACCGGCATACCTGAGTTTAGGAGGATTAGAATTGAAAACTCCCTTCATGAATCGTGAACTAACGGATGTGTCCCTACTGTATGCAATTCTGCATTCATAGGTAAATAAGAAGACAGAGCACTTCTGGCTGAATTAATTGCACTGTAACTTAATTTTTTGGTCAAAATAAAGAGTTGACAAACTCCAATACATCCGTGATCCCTGCCGTGTGATATACAATATCCTGCTGTAGGCAGAATTGCTCCCACTTCCTTATATAGGTGATATATTGCTGCTGTGTACTATCCCTGCAGGCCGACGTGAGAACATCCACCGTCCGATGAGACAGTCCTCTCCCCAGGTATGGCCTCCTTAAAATCTTCAAATTAACAGATCAATACGATCCTATAAAGGATGTTGATCCCCAGTGACTGGATTTACCAGTAGATTTTTATTCTTGGGCATAAGCATGTAAGGCTCCCTAGCCATTTGTAATACAACGGGAAACCATGCTCGTGTAGGCCAATCTGGCACTACCAATACCCCTGAAGCGGAGTCCTCCTTGATCTTTTGCAAACATCTGCTGATGAGACAGAATGAAGGAAATACATACACAAACATTCCTCCCCCAATGCAGCGAAAATGCATCCACTGCTACTGCCCCAGTATCTGGTTACCATGAAACATATCTAGGTAACTGATGATTTAATCGAGATGCAAACAAGTCAATATCTGGCAATGCATACTGATCAATCATTTGGTTAAACACATCCTGATTTAACATCCATTCAATGTTGTCATTAACTGACGTGACCTCTTCCTGGCAAATAAAGTGCTGAAAGCCAGATATTTTGGCCAATACACCAGCTCCAAATCTGGTTAGCCAGTCTATCACAAGACTGTGACTTAACTCCACCCATGTGGTTTACATATGCCACTGCTGTGGTGTTGTGAATCTGAGCTGCACATGCAGATCCCTCCTTGTAGAACAATAAGCTTTGAGCCCATACCAGGTGCCCAACAACTCTAAATAATCAATCCCTCTTAATTGAGGAAGCGATGTCTCATCCACATTCCATCTGCCTCCACAACTAGAAGACATATCTGTTGCACCCCAACCCAGTGCACTCACATCAGTCTGTAATATCAGTGACGGTGATTCCACGAAACCTTCCTTAAATTTTTTGAAACATGTACTATCCACCATTGTATGTCAGCAATCGCCCCAGCTGACAACTGCATAGGCCTATCAAAAATAGCCCCTTTGTATTCTCAGTGCCTGTTCCTTTGATGGTTGTAATTGTTGATAATGCAGAGGACAATACTGCACAGCTGGAAAGGCTGCAACAACTTCCCAATAAAACTGGCTACTTGTCTAATCAAAGGCTGTTGTTCTCCAACGAGATTAACACAGTCCTCAATTAACTGATTCAATTTATCCCTGGGCAAAGTTACCAACATGTGATTGGAATTAATGGCAAATCCCAGATAATCAATAATTTGGACTGGTGATAATTTAGATTTACCTGGGTGAATAACAAATCCCATTTGTTCAAAAGTGATTTTAACAACTGAAACTGATGATTGAGTTTCAGCATGAGTCTTTCCAACAATCAGAAATCATCTAAATAGGCCATTACCACATGCCCCTGAGCTCTAAGCAATGCTAACACAGGTTTTACCAATTTAGTAAATAATCTAGGAGCTGAAGTTAATCCATTCGGCATTGTCCTGAATTGCCACAGCTCAGTCATCCAAATAAATTTCAAATATCTTCTATCATCACCATGAATTGACACTGCGTAATACGCATTCTTTAAATCAATGGTTGCCATATAATACCCTTTGGACACTAGATGTTTGCCCGTGGTAAAGTTCTCCATTTTGAAATGCCTATAACAAACAAATTTGTTCAAATTCGATAAATCCAGAATAATTCTACATCCCCCAGTCTTTTTAGATCTGGGAAATATACTTGACAGAAATTGTTGACTTTGATAGACAGAAGGCTCAATTACCCCTTCTTATGTAACGACTGAATCTCTGCTTGAATAAGCACATTTTCCTCATCTGAAAAATAAGTTTACGACTAGGAAAATGTTGATTAGGTAGACTGTCATAGTAAAATCCAATTTTTCACCCCTTCAATACACTAAGTATGAACAAAGCTGATGTCAACTGCTGCCATTGTTTGAGAACAATTTTAACCTTCCCCAATTTGAACAGGAACATCAGTTAATTCATCGTCTGTCAAATGTTATATTCCTTACCAGCATCTTTCCTTGCGGCCTTGTTGTCCTCGACTTCTTGTAGAGAACCTTTTTTGCCTTGCTTCCAGCTGGCTTAATGAGGGCCATGGTTATAACAACCTCATAACAGTCTTTGACCCTTTTTGCAAGGTTACCACCAAACAACAGATTTCGTGGTGGTACACTGGTCGGTTTGCACAACTCGCCAAATTCGGGTTAGCACTGGCCTAATAGCGGCCCTCCCGACATTATTAATTTCAAAATGCATTACAAAGGAGTCCCAGTTCATCCTGGTGTGCTTCAACCATATCATTTGTATCAATAACTTTCACCACAGCTGTAATACCTGCTTACAACAGTTTAAGCACTTTTTTAAAACTTCATCTCCTGGGCCCTAGCAGGCAAACCCATCTATGCAAATTTGGTGATTAACCACCGGTACCTTCAGGAGATCACAATTAACAGGAGCTTTATAGTTTTTTGCTACTTCATCCATAGCTAGCTCCTATAACTGGTGGGAGAGCATATACTGAATGGCTTCGGCCAATTCTACATCAATCGCCTTTCCTGCCTCTCTACACTCAGCAAACTTCCCAGCAATGTTCGGAATTACCTCCAACCGAACACCTTGCTCTCCCCCAGCATAGAAAAAGTGTCAGCAAACGGCCCTGACAGAACATCCTCCTCACAGGCAGGATAGTTCTGCAGCCCTGAAACAGGTGCTGCTAGCACAAGCTCTCCATCAGCCTGGCTTGGGCACCACTCCTCCTCACGGAGCTGGAACATCCTCCTCACAGGCAGGATAGTTCTGTAGCCCTGAAACAGGTGCTGCTAGCACAAGCTCTCCATCAGCCTGGCTTGGGCACCACTCCTCCTCACGGAGCTGGTCCCTGTCGAGCATTCTTTTGTAATAGAATCTCGACGTGGGAGAGCCGTGAGCAAACGGACTCTCCTATGGAGGGTATAACCTCCAGGCCCGACTCATCTACGGGCCACAGAGACTTGCCAGTGGCCTTCCCCCTACTGACAAGCCTCCACTGCCCCCCGGCAGTGGGTCCGCAACCACTGGCTGTGTAGCCAGCACCGGACCAGGTGTACCAGATGGGCCTCCATCCTCAACACTCTCCTGGTCACTCTCCTTTCTACCCCCGGAGCGCCTCGCCGACACCTTCTTCACTTTCTGCAACATATCTACTCCCAACCGTCGCAGAAAATGACCTGTGGTAAAGTATTTCAACAAACCTTACCTCCGTTTAAACCTGTTAACGAAAACTGCAGATGCTGGAGAATGGAGGGTGAAGTCTGAAGAAGGGTCTCGACCCGAAACGTCGCCCATCTCCTTCGCTCCTTAGATGCTGCTGCACCCGCTGAATTCTCCAGCTTTTCGTGTAACCTGTTTAAACTTACCGCTCGGAGGAGCGCTGCTGCTCCAACCGTTCCCGACTGCACCAGCGTCTGACGTCATGACGCACCAACGGGCTTCTATTCACGTAGTACGGGCTGTACAGGCTTCTATTCACGTAGTCACTCACGTGACTCCGAAGTAAAATTGGTGTCACTGTTTTGCTTTTTGGTTCCCCATTAAAAGTATCATGAAGAGCATTTATTTTATTTAAACATTTCAGAAAGTTAATAATAAAAGACACTTAAGAAGGTGCACCATCATAGTGAGATTAGTACTGTAGATAATGTCGATCCAAGCAAATCAGGTGCACAACTGAAAGAATATGACCACTGAAACTACTGTCAGCTTTTCCAGAATATTCAGATATTCAAAATGCTATATGATTAGTCGCTATCTATCTTTAACTCAACAGAAATTGACACAGTACCTCTGGATGTCTTGCTGCAGGTTTCATCCGCACCCCACCAGCTGAAGCAGTCTGACCACGGCAGCGGGGATTGGAAGGAAGCAAACATGTAGAACAGGCTGTAGGCGATGATGCAGCAGTAGGAAATGACACCAAATAGTTCAAAGAGAAGCATAGCAACACCCACACCTTAAAATATAACAGAGAAAAAGAGATGATTAGAAACTAAATGCAATTTCTTTCAAGTTCTTTCAATGGTTTTTCATCCATCACTTGACTAGTTAGAGGAGTATACTATCAAGTTATTAATCAAGCAGCCAGACATCTAGATAATGAACCTGAAGACACAAGGCCAAATCTAAACACAGCAGCAATAGTAATCTGGAGAGAAAAAAAAAGTCTCATTAAAGGGTCTGTCCCACTTAGGCAATGTTTTTGGTGACTAGGCTGTTTGCACATGGTCGCTGGAGTGATGCCTGTATGGTTGTGAGTAGTCTCCTCAAGTCACCTAAAGAGCCGTAAAGTTTTTCTGGTCGCCACTGGATTTTGAAGTGTTCAAAACTTTTTCCCGACTGTGGGCTTGACGTAGCTTGTCTTCTCCTGTCGTAGGCGCTTGTAGATGCTTGTGTGTACACCTTTAATTGCTGGTATGTTGTCCATGCTAACCACTCCCCCCAGCAGTCAGTATAATTGTAGCCTGCACGCCTCTAGCTCTCTCTCTGGTGCTTGTGACAGACCACGTACAGCCAGGGCTATGTATGCTGTGTGTTTAATAAAAGTTCTGAAGACTTAAAGACATTGTGGCATGATCTTCATGGTGTCAGATGTGGTAGTTCCTGCGTCTGTGTTGTTTCGCGTTTTATTTTATTAGTCCCAGTACCCCCCCCCCCTGGTTCTGCGATGGCTTCTGCCTGCCGTAAGCCTGACGTCCTGGTCTTTGATGCGGACATCACTCATCGCTGGAGTGTGTTCCGTCGGGACTTTGAACATTACGTTGCTGTTGCCCACCCTGCTGTGACCCCCGCTGTCAAGGCTTCCCTGCTGCTCAACTTGGCTGGTTCGGAGGCGCTCGAGCGTTCGGAGTCGTTCGTCTATGGACAGGGTGAGAGTGCTACTGACCCCGACTGCTTAATTGCTAAATTTACGGCGATGTGTGACCTCCCCACTAATCACATTCTGGAGCGTTTTAAGTTGTTCTCCAGACGCCAGAACCCTGGGGAGTCTATTGACAATTTTATGGCCTCGTTGCGACAGCTGGCTCGCCGATGTAACCTGCGTGACCTGACCCCCGATGCTTTGACCCGTGACATTTTGGTCTTTGGTTTGAGGGACGAAAAACTGCGTTCAGAGCTGTTGCGGAAGCCTGATCTGACACTCCATGAGGCACTGCACGCCTCTCGCCTGGCCGAGGCTGTCTCCTCCGCTGTACCTGACCCTGTGGTTCACACGGCCAGCCTCGCTGGTCCCCAATACAATGCTCCTCGGCGACAGAGGGCAAGACCGCTGCTGGGCTCCAGACCGCCTCAACGGTGTCCCAATTGTAACTTTGTCTCCCACCGTTTTAATGTGTGCCCTGCGTTGGGGAAGACCTGTAACTTTTGCAACAAGCTCGGGCACTTTTCAGCGGCATGCCGTTCCCGTGGGAACAATGCCCAGCCACAGCAGAAGCCGTCTCGTTATCTGACTCGTGATGATTCAGTGTCTGGTTCGCATCTGCAGCACGATGATCTTCCCCCGTCTGACCCTGAATCTTCGCAGAGCGAGCTGGAGGTGTTTTCCTTGCGAGGTGCAGCTGGACTGATAACGGACCCGACCGTCCGTCTCACGGTGAATGGCACGGCCTTCTCTGCCAAGGTTGACACTGGTGCGGCTGCCAACGTTATGTCAACAAGCCTGTTTAACAAGATAAGAAATAATGAGCCTGTTTCCACAGACAGTGCTGTTCTGCGTGCCTATGGGGGCGGCGTGCTTGTTCCTGTGGGGAAGGTCACTCTCCACTGCACGGTGCGGTCGGCCACTCGGCCCCTCTCCTTCTTCCTACTGGACAGTCAATGTGTCCCCCTGCTCGGCGTGGAGGCCTGCCAGGACCTCGGGTTGGTGCGTTTCCACAGCGATGTCCACCTGGTTGAGGCGTCCCTGGATCCGCTGGCCGAGTTCCCGGACCGGTTTGACTCGAAGCTGGGGAAGTTGCCTTGCAGCTATAAGATTGCCATCGATCCTGACGTTACGCCGGTTGTCCGTCCCCCGCACCGTGTATCCTTTGCCATGAGGGGCAAGGTCGAGTCTGCTCTTCGCGAGATGGTGGCCATGGGCATCCTGGCGCCCGTCACGGCCTCTACCCAATGGGTTTCGACTATGGTCGTTGCTGCAAAGAAGGACAAGAGCGAAATACGGATCTGCATCAACCCCAAAGACTTGAACTTGGCCATCAGGCGCCCGCACTATCCCATGCGGACGGTGGAGGAAGTTGCTGCACAGGTCGGCCCTGCAACCGTGTTCTCGGTTCTTGATGCCAAGAGTTCGTTCTGGCAGATTCCTCTGGACGAGCGGTCCTCGCACCTGACGACCTTCAGCACACCTTTCGGCAGGTATCGCTTCCTCCACATGCCGTTCGGGATTAACTCTGCTAGCGAGGTGTTCCAGAGGACCATGGAACAGCTGTTTGCTGGACTTCCGTGTGCCATCATTGTCGACGACATCCTGGTTTATGGGAAGGATGTCGCTGAGCACGACCGCCACCTTCGTCAGGTGCTGCAGCGGGCCCGGGAGGTCAACCTGAAGCTTAACCCGAAAAAATGCCGGTTCCGAGTCCCTGAGGTCACCTACGTGGGGCATGTTTTCACGGCATCGGGGCTGAAGCCCGACCCGCAAAAGACGGCCGCAATTTCCGAGATGCCTGCGCCTGTTGATGTGCCTGGACTGCAGCGCTTCCTGGGCATGGTCAACTACCTGGGAAAGTTCATCCCTGACCTAAGTGAACTGAGTGCCCCTCTGCGGGATCTGGTGAAAAAGGACACTGCCTGGGTTTGGTTCCCGCAACACCAGCGCGCGTTTGACAGCCTCAAGTCCAAGCTGGTCAGCATGCCGACGCTGAAGTACTTTGATCTCCAGCGCCCCATTGTTCTCACGTGTGATGCCTCTAAGTTTGGCCTCGGGGCCGCCTGCCTGCAGATCCATGACGGGGTGCAACTACCTGTGTCTTACGCGTCCCGCACGATGACGCCCGCTGAACAAAACTATGCCCAGATTGAAAAGGAGCTGCTGGCGGTTGTCTTCGCCTGCTCCAAGTTCAAGGACTATATCCTGGGCAACTGTTTCACTGTCGAAACGGACCACCAGCCGCTGGTCATCATTCTCAACAAGCCAATACACATGGCCTCCTCCCGGCTCCAGCGCATGATGCTCCAGCTGCAACGCTTCACTTTCACGGTGGTTTACCGCAAGGGCAAGGACATGGTTCTTGCGGACACGCTGTCGCGAGCGCCTCTTTCATCCACGATTCGGCATCCATATGAGGCGTCCGATCTGATGGTCTGGGGCGTGAACTTCGTGCCCTCCAGTCAGTTGAAGTCCCTGGCCGAGCATACGGCGACAGACGCTTCGCTACAGCAGCTGGCCGAGGTCATCAAGCGTGGTTGGCCCGACCGACGTTCTTCTCTGCCAGACGCAGTGGCACCTTACTTCTTGGTCCGTGACGAGTTGGTGCTGCGTGGTGGTGTGATCGTGAAGGGGCACAAGGTGGTGGTGCCCGAAGCACTACGAGAACAATACTTTGAGACCGCTCATCGTGGCCATCCCGGGGCCGAGGCCACCCTTGCAGTCGCTCAGAGCCAGTTCTTCTGGCCCGACATGCCTCGCTACTTCCGGGATAGGGTCTCCGCATGCCCTACCTGCAACAGCCTCGCTCCACAGCAACAGCGGCAGCCGCTCCTGCAGCAGCCAGCTGCTGACCTGCCATGGTCTGCGCTAGCGACCGACATCTTCGAGTGGCACGGAAAGCACTTCCTGGTGCTTGTCGACTCGTACTCCGGCTGGTTTGAAGTTGACCAGCTCCACTCCCTCTCTTCCTCCGCGGTCATCGACAAGCTGCGCCGCCACTTTGCCACATTTGGGTCCCCCGTCAGCCTGCAGTCGGACAACGGCAGCCAGTTCACCAGTGCCGAGTTCCGGGAGTTTGCTGACCGTTGGAACTTTCGACATTACACCAGCAGCCCGGAATACCCACAGAGCAATGGACTGGCCGAGCGCGCGGTCCGCAGTGCTAAAGACTTGTTGGAACGTTGCCGTCTGTCCCACTCCGACATCTACCTGGCCCTGCTGAACCTCCGCAACATCTCCCGCGACCATGCCCTGGGCTCCCCGGCTCAGCGCCTAATGTCCCGAGTGACGAGGCCCACGGTCCCGATGTCTCAACAGTCCCTGTCCCCGTCCGTCCTTAAACCTGCCTTGGTCCGGGAACGCATTGCTGTCAAACGCCGTATCCAGAAGCGTTCCCACGATAGGTCTTGCCGTGTCCTCTGTCCTCTTCTCCCCGGTCAGGTAGTCCGTATGTGGTCCTCTTCTGGCCGCTCCAGGCTGGCTGTGGTCGTCGGCTCTGCCGGTTCCCCTCGCTCCTACCTTGTCAACCGCGACGGCAAGGTGTACCGCCGGTCCCGCCAGCATCTCCGGCTTGTGAACGAGCCTCTCCCTCCCCCGGCGGCTCCGTATGCCCCTCCGCTGCCTCTATCGCAGCCCTGTGCTCTGCCTGTTCCCCTGGGGCCGGCCTCCCCTCGTCCTCCTCCGGAGCGTCTTTCTCCGGGTTCCCCGCCTTTCTCTTCGCCTCCCTCCCCGCTGTCTTCGTCGCCTAGGGATTCTCCTGTCCGTAGCCCTCCTGTCCATGGCCCCCCCCTTGATCCGGCGTTCCCGCTTGTTGCTGTCGGGGAGGGAGGTGTTGGCGGTGATGGCGAGGTGCGGACCCGGTCTGGTCGCCTGGTCAGGCCGCCGGTCCGCTACGGCGATTACGTGTGATTTCATATCCCTGTACTTTACTGTCTGTACTTACCCTGGCGCATGAGACGTGGTCGCCCTGTCACTCACTGCTTGCTTTGTTTGGTAGAGGAAGGATGTAGATGCTTGTGTGTACACCTTTAATTGCTGGTATGTTGTCCATGCTAACCACTCCCCCCAGCAGTCAGTATAATTGTAGCCTGCACGCCTCTAGCTCTCTCTCTCTGGTGCTTGTGACAGACCACGTACAGCCAGGGCTATGTATGCTGTGTGTTTAATAAAAGTTCTGAAGACTTAAAGACATTGTGGCACGATCTTCAGCGCTGTTGTAGGTTGTCGCCAGGATGATGCAGGTTGTCACCAGGTGACGTTGGTGGACACCGGGTGCTGAATTCGGTGAATTCCGTTGGCGACTACCTACGTCAACCGGCGATGGGTACCGCGACTGAACTGTATTCAGTTGCCGCCGACAGGTTCGTTGATTGTCATAGCTTGTCACGGGTGGACATAGGTGGACTTTGGTTGTCGCCTGTGTGGTCATAGGTGGACATCCTAAGTCTCGACGATTGGGTTGCTGGTGTCGGTAGCTTGCCGTCGCTTGACGTTGACTAGGTGGTCAGTTGTCGTAGGCACTGATGTGGGGGGGAGGGGTCCAGTCGCCATTTTTTCGGCGACCTGCTACGACTGTGACATCACCTTGTTTCGATGTACTATCCCGGAGAGAAGATGACTGTCCAAGATTTCAGACATTCAATGAGATAGTCAAAAAAAAGTCGAACCTTTAATGGCATTAGCATTGTGATTGTAATAATGTACCAATACCATCACATGAAACACCCTCTGTCAATCACGTATCACGTTGTCAAGACTGTGTTGTGTAGTGAGTAAACATTAACCTTGTAGTATTGGCACGGCTTTCCACACTGCAACAGGCCCAAGGCTGGCAAACTGCCCAAAAGATGATTCCAAAAAAAACATTGGCATCCCAGTGAGTGCCAGCATGACTGTGTAAGGAATCAGGAATGCACCTGCAAAATATAATAAAAGAAAGCTGAAGTTAATCACAGTGTTGTTAAAATAACAAGGTTTATTCAGGGAATGTAGGTATTAATACGAGATAAATTAACAATCTTTTATATTAACACAGGGCTTACATATTGCCAATCGCAGTATATTACAGTTTGCTAAGTTAGTCAGTCTGTGAAAACAAAATGAAAGTGTCACGTCGACATCCATTCACGTTTCTTGTTGCTTTACTCCTAGCATCCAGTTGGCAGTACATAAATCCAACAATGACTTATTAACATGATTGCGGCATTCACATTTCACGGTTAGCACATACTGCCCACTATAAATCACAACTGAAGGGAGAGTTAGTAGCAGCAACTATAACTTGGTCAAGCAGTGTAGACAATAGGTGCAGGAGTAGGCCATTCGGCTCTTCGAGCCAGCACACCCATTCAATATGATCATGGCTGATCATCCACAATCAGTACCCCATTCCTGCCTTCTCACCATATCCGCTATCTTTAAGAGTCCTATCTAGCTCTGTCTTGAAAGTATCCAGAGAACCGGCCTCCACAGCCCTCTGACCGGCCTTCTTAACAAGAGGAATCGAGTATAGGAGCAAAGAGGTCCTTCTGCAGTTGTATAGGGCCCTGGTGAGACCACACCTGGAGTATTGTGTGCAGGTTTGGTCCCCTAATTTGAGGAAGGACATTCTTGCTATCGAGGGAGTGCAGCATAGGTTTACAAGGTTAATTCCCGGGATGGCGGGACTTTTCATATGCTGAGAGAATGGTCGTCTGGGCTTGTATACCCTGGAGTTTAGAAGGATGAGAGGGAATCTTATTGAAACATATAAGATTATTAAGGGTTTGGACATGCTAGAGGCAGGAAACATGTTCCCGATGTTGGGGGGGTCCAGAACCAGGGGCCACAGTTTAAGAATAAGAGGTAAGCCATTTAGAACGGAGACAAGGAAACACTTTTTCTCACAGAGTTGTGAGTCTGTGGAATTCTCTGCCTCGGAGGGCGGTGGAGGCTGGTTCTCTGGATACTTTCAAGAGAGAGCTAGATAGGTCTCTTAAAGATAGCGGAGTCAGGGGATATGGGGAGAAGGCAGAAACGGGGTACTGATTAGGGATGATCAGCCATGATCACATTGAATGGCAGTGCTGGCTCAAAGGGCCGAATGGCCTACTCCTGCACCTAATGTCTATTGTCTGAGGCAAGGAATTCCACAGACTCATAACTCTCAGTGTGAAAATGTGTTCCCTCTTCTCCGTTCTAAATGGATTACCCCTTATTCTTAAACTGTGGCCCCTGGTTCTCAACTCCCCCAACATCAGGAACATGTTTCCTGCCTCTAGCGTGCCTAAACCCTTAATAATCTTATATGTTATCTTACAGTGAAGATGTTTGTGAAAATTGCAGCAGGATGTTGATTGAATGGCCAGGTGGGTTGAGAAATGGTTGATGGAATTTAATACAGAGAAATGTGAGGTGTTGCATTGTGGGAAGTCTATCATGGGCAGGACCTACAGTGAATGGTAGGGCACTGGTGAATGTTATAGAGCAAAGGGATCTAGGAGTGCAGATACAGTTTCTTTAAGGTGGAGTTGCAGGTACATACAGTGGCTTTCAAAAATTTTCATACCCCTTGAACTTTTCCACATTTTGTCACGTTACAACCACAAACATAAATGTATTTTATTGGGATTTTATGTGATAGACCAACACAAAGTGGAGCATAATTGTGAAGTGGAAGGAAAATGATACATGGTTTTCAGATTTTTTTACAAATAAAAAACTGAAAAGTGTGGCGTGCAAAAGTATTCAGCCCCCTTCACTCTGATACCCCTAAATAAAATCCAGTGCAACCAATTGCCTTCAGAAGTCACCTAAGTAGTAAACAGAGTCCACTAATCTCAGTATAAATATAGCTGTTCTGTGAAGGCCTCAGAGGCTTGTTAGAGAACATTAGTGAACAAACAGCATCATGAAGCCCAAGGAACACATCAGACAGGTCATAGATAAAGTTGTGGAGAAGTTTAAAGCAGGGTTAGGTTATAAAAAAATATCCCAAGCTTTGAACATCTCATGGAGCACTGTTCAATCCATCATCCGAAAATGGAAAGAGTATGGCACAACTGCAAACCTACCAAAACATGGCCATCCACCTAAACTGACAGGCCGGGCAAGGAGAGCATTGATCAGAGAAGCAGCCAAGAGGCCTATGGTAACTCTAGAGGAGCTGCAGAGATCCACAGCTCAGGTGGGAGAATCTGTCCACAGGACAGCTATTAGTTGTGCACTCCACAAATCGGGCCTTTATGGAAGAGTGGCAAGAAGAAAGCCATTGTTGAAACAAAGCCATAAGAAGTCCCGTTTGCAGTTTGCCACAAGCCATGTGGGGGACACAGCAAACATGTGGAGGAAGGTGCTCTGGTCTGATGAGACCAAAATTTAAGTTTTTGGCCTAAATGCAAAACGCTATGTGCGGCGGAAAATTAACACTGCATCTCACCCTGAACACACCATCCCCACTGTGAAACATGATGGTGGCAGCATCATGCTGTGGGGATGCTTTTCATCAGCAGGGACAAGGAAGCTAGTCAGAGTTGATGGGAAGATGGATGGAGCCAAATACAGGGCAATCTTGGAAGAAAACCTGTTAGAGTCTGCAAAAGACTTGAGACTGGGGCGGAGGTTCACCTTCCAGCAGGACAACGACCCTAAACATACAGCCAGAGCTACAATGGAATGGTTTAGATCAAAGCATATTCATGTGTTAGAATGGCCCAGTCAAAGTCCAGACCTAAATCCAATTGAGAATCTCTGGCAAGACTTGAAAATTGCTCTTCACAGACTCTCTCCATCCAATCTGACTGAGCTTGAGCTATTTTGCAAAGAAGAATGGGCAAAAATTTCAGATGTGCAAAGCTGGTAGAGACATACCCCAAAAGACTTGCAGCTGTACTTGCAGCGAAAGGTGGTTCTACAAAGTATTAACTCAGGGGGGCAGAATACTTTTGCACACCACACGTTTCAGTTTTTTATTTGTAATAAAATTTGGAAACCATGTATCATATTCCTTCCACTTCACAATTATGCACCACTTTGTATTGGTCTATCACATAAAATCCCAATAAAATACATTTACGTTTGTGGATGTAATGTGACAAAATGTGGAAACGTTCAAGGGGTATGAAAACTTTTGCAAGCCACTGTAGGGCGGTCAAAAAGGCATTTGGCACATTGGCCTTCATCAGTCAGTGTATTGAGTATCGGCGTCAGGAGGTCATGTTGCAGTTATATAAGACATTGGTGAGACAGCATTTGGAATATTTTGTTCAATTATGGGCACCATGTTATAGGAATTATGTTGTCAAGCTGGAAAGGGCACCGAGAAGATTTACAAGTAGGTTGCCAGGGTTAGAGGGTCTGAGCTACAGGGAGTAGACTGGAACTCTATTCCTTGGAGCGCAGGAGGATGAGGGATGATCTTATTGAGGTGTATAAAAATCATGAGAGGAATAGATCGAGTAGATGCCCCATCTCTTTTCCAGAGTAGGTGAATCGAGGACCAGAGTACATAGGTTTAAGGAGAAGGGAAAAAGATTTAATAGAAATGTGAGGGGTAACTTGTTCACACAAAGGGTGGTGGGTGTATGGAACAAGCTGCCAGAGGAAATAGTCGAGGCAGGGGCTATCCCAATAATTAAGAAACATTTAGACAGGCACATGGATAGGACAGGTTTGGAGGGAAATGGGCCAAACGTGGGTAGGTGGGACTAGTGTAGCTGAGACATGTTGGCCCGTGTGGGCGAGTTGGGCGAAGGGCCTGTTTCCACACTGTATCACTCAAGTACTCTCTTTGATTACAGCTCAAAGTGCAAAATTAGAAATGAGGATAGCACTGAGAACATTGAGTCCATGTACCAGAAGTGCATGGAACCCAAGTGAATGGTAGAATTAGCACACCACCACACAAACTAACCACCCTTTTGTCCCATTAGCCATCTACTGTCTCATCTGTGGAATGTGTCTGCCTTCTCAGCCATCTCAGATTTCATAGAACTGGAACCGAAGCAAGTTGTCAAACCTGGAATACTGCCTAAGAAGCAAAGACATGTTAATGGCCTGGGAAAATTGACAATCATTGTAACTCACAATATAAATGTACAAAGATTACATAATCAAAAGCAATACAGATTGACATCAATTGCACCCAAACAAAATGCACTCTATAGTCAGATTTTGAAACCTTTACTGTATGTCCGGTTTAGACTTCACTTGTATTGTTTGCACTGAGGGTGCAACACGTCGTCCTACTAGGTCAAGCACATTGTCCAATTCTTATATCAAAGAGCATTCAGGAAATCATTACACAACCAAGAACAAAACAATGAATACCTTTGTGCAAAAGTCACCTGCATGTCTAAAACATACTTTACAAATTGCCCGTAGTTTAGAGGTATGAGATTCATTTTCAATTACGTGTGCACTTTTCAACCTATGTTCGATATTTAGCAAAATCCCAGCTGCTTCTGATTGGCGCATTTCTGCAAGAGATTTAATCGTAAAATGCAATGGCCAAAGAAAGAAATATTTTGAAAAAAATGCAGAATGCAGTCTGTGAATATAAAACTTGAGTTATGGCAAATTTCCAATATTCTGTTATGCAAAGCCAAGGATGGTAATCAGAATCTAGGGACGTCTCCAACTGGGAACACAGAAAAGTAAGATTATTCCTTGGTGATAGCCTTGGTTGTCTTGGCAGCAGAGGATTAATATTCAGAACATGGATTATTTTTATTTTCTGAACACAAGAAATTCAGCTTGAGATTCAGCAAGTTGCGGTGGAAGATGTCTTTCAATGGCGCTATTGTTTGTGAAAAAACAATCACTGAATTTTTAAGATCACAGCAATAAGGAGGAAATAATTTAACAACCGGTAATTGCACTTTACCAGGATACGTCAACATGTTAATCTCACTGGTTTCCTAGAAAATGCTGTTAATCCTGAAGAAGGATTCCAATACAAGACGCCATCTAATCCTTTTCTCCAGAGATGTTGCCTGACCCACTAAGTTACTCCAGCATTTTGTGTCTATCATTAATAAAGTTAATGTTTCAGGTTGAAGACCCTTTGTCACTTCCCACAGACACAATGAACCTGCTGAATATTTCCAGCATTTTCTGATTTTCTTTTAGATTTCCAGCATCTGTATTGTTTTGATTTTCATCAAGCTAACTACTGTACAAAACAACATATAAATGCTTGCCTGAGGTAAGTATGAACTGGTCAGAAGATGAACTTTGCAATAATGAGTTCCTTGCCTAACTGAATTTCCTTTCTTTATAAATCAATAAAATTGTTCTATTTACTTCTCCCTTTCCCGCTCACGGGTTGTGAAACCTCTACAGTACCTCCTCCGTTCCTGAACACAAGGTAAGGGAATCTCCAGACGTTGCCCAGACCCACAGCAGAGCCGATCGTGAGAGCAGGTAGTCGGTCTTCGAGGACCAGTTGCCTCGCTCCACGTTCTCGTCACTTTCACCCACGTGTCCATCGGCGGCAGACTGGGGGAAGAGAGGGGAAATTGCTGACCCCAAAGTTTGACATCATCTGACAAGGAGTTATTAAAATGTAGTTTTCTCCGATTAAGAAAGTATTTTGTCTCAAATTTAATCCCAGTGGTGATCAATTTTCTTGCGCAAATAACACAAAAAATGTTTGATACAAGAATTCAATAATTGGCACAAAATCATTAGAATTAAAGGCCTGTCCCACTCACGCGACTTTTTCGGCATAGGTCACTAAGAGTCACTGAAAATTTTCAACATGTTCAAAATCCAGCGGCGACCAGAGCAAGGTACGACTCTTTGGGCGACTACTCACGATCGTACACAACTCCTCGCGACCAGAGACCACCAGCAAACATGTGGCGAGTCTCCTGCACTCGCCTGAAAAGTCGTCTATGTGGGACAGGCCCATTACTACCGATTCAACTTCCAAATTAACTTTTTGGGAGTCCTGCACTGACACTACCAAGATCCATTTGCACCTCAGATTTTTGGATTCTCTCTCCATTTAGAAAATAATCTACGCTTTCATTCTTATTACCAAAATGCACGACTCCACACTTTGCTATACTGAATTCCTTCTGACACTTCTCTGCCCACTCTCCTGACCTGTTCAAGACCTTCAGCGGAGTCCTTGTTTCATCAACACTGCCTGCCCTTCCACCTATCTTCGCATCATCCGCAAACTTGCTCACAAAGCCCAGGACCACATCAGAAGCCTGCAAATCATCAGAATCTCTGGGATCAAGGAAAGAGCGTTCACGTCGCGGCCCTGTTTTCACCAATCTTTCCACCACCACGCACAAGAAAGACTCCATTGTATGCTCTGGCTGATCAACTTCTAATCTTGTGTGTGTATGCAATATAAGAAGAAGAATCAGAATCTCTGAGGCTTTTATATGGATTTACATTCATGCCTTAATAAAATACTTACTGTGTCCCCTGGAGAACCTGTTCGATGATATGTCTTTGAGAACCTAGATAAAGCCAATACTTTTTTACCCATTCTTAGACAACAATAAATGATTTCTCTGCTACTGAGGGGATGAACGTCTGGTTCAATGAACACACTGCAAAAGGATTCTGGTTAGTTCTGAACAGAGTCCAAGACCAGTGCATCGTTCAAGACTCTTCAACATGTGATTTTAAATAAGTGCAGCTCTAGTGATATTGCCATCAGAAAACCTCAGTGTTAATTTGAAGTCCCAAGTTGCACATTCAGGGAGGCAAAACCTTGCACCTGGAGTTGTGTGAATACCATCAAAAATAACTTTAGAATTCATAGATTTATTGTATTTTGTACATATTCAGTGTTCACCCTAATGGTTAAACTATTGGACACAATCCAGAAACTGGGCTAATAATCTCAAGGTACTAATTTAGATCTCAACAAGAAGCAGGAATATTAAATTCACTTACCTGTAGGTAAATAACCTTTAATAAGCTGGAATTTAAAAATACTGGTGCCAGTAATGATTACAGCGTACACTGGGTACTTCTGAATTAGTTCTGAATCATTATCGATTTATATTTCTATATCTGCTATCACCATTCATTTACTCATATAAATATTGAATTTAAAGTAAATTTAGCCTCTAGTTATGCTCGTCAATTTCCAACTGATTTGCAAGTCTGGCTTCGGTGTTTTATTGTCACAACCTCAGCTTACGAACGCCTGACTTGTGCCAGTATATACATTGCATTCTGAAAGTATTCAGACCCCTTCACTTTTTCCACATTTTGTTACGTTACAGCCTTATTCTAAAATGGATTACATTATTTTTTTTTAAATTATCAATCTACACATAATACCCCAGAATGCAGAAGCGAAAACAGGTGTTTAGAAAGTTTTGCAACCTAATTAAAAATAAGTAACTGAAATATCACATTTACATAAATATTCAGGCCCTTTGCTATGACACTCAAAATTGAGCTTAGGTTCATCCTGTTTATCCTTGAGATGTTTCTACAACTTGATTGGAGTCCACCAGTGGTAAATTAAATTGATTGGACATGATTTGGAAAGGCACACACCTGTCTATATAAGGTTCCACAGTTGACAGTGCATGTCAGAGCAAAAACCAAGTCACGAAGAAATTGCCTTTAAACCTCCGAGACAGGAGTGTGTCGAGCCACAGGTCTGGGGAAGGGTATAAAACAATTTCTGCAGCATTGCAGGTCCAGAAGAGCACAGTGGCCTCTGTCATTCTTAAATGGAAGAACTTTGGAACCAGCTGGCTGCCCGGCCAAACTGAGCAATTGGGGAGGTGTCAGGGAGGTGACCAAGAACCCTATGGTCACTATGACAGAGCTCCAGATTTCATCTGTGGAGATGGAAGAACCTTCCAGAAGGACATGTATTTCTGCAGCATTCCTCCAATCAGGCCTTTATGTTAGAGTGGCCAGATGGATGCCACTCCTCAGTAAAAGGCACATGACAGCCCGCTTGGAGTTTGCCAAAAGGCACCTTAAGGACTATCAGACCATGAGAAACGAGATTCTCTGGTCTGATGAAACCAAGATTGAAGTCTTTGGCCTGAATGCCAAGTGTCATGTCTGGAGGAAACCAGGCACTGCTCATCACCTGGCCAATACCATACCTACGGTGAAGCATGGTGATGGCAGCATCATGCTATGAGGATGTTTTTCAGCGGCAGGAACTGGGAGACTAGTCAGGATCGAGGGAATGATTAATGGAGAAAAGTACAGAGAGATCCTTGATGAAAACCTGCTCCACAGCATTCTGGACCACAGTCTGGGGCGGAGGTTCACATTCCAACAGGACAACGACCTTACGCACACAGCCAAGACAACGCAGGAGTGGCTTCATGACAAGTCTGTGAATGTCCTTGAGTGGCCCAGCCAGAGCCCGGACTTGAACCCAATTGAACATCTCTGGGGAGACCTGAAAATAGCTGTGCATCAACACTCCCCATCCAACCTGAGAGCTTGAGCAGATCTGCAGAGAAGAATGGGAGGAATTACCCAAATACAGGTGTGCCAAGCTGGTAGTGACATATCCAATAAGACTTGAGGCTGTAATCACTGCCAAAGGTGCCTCAACAAAGTACTGAGTAAAGGGTTTGAATACTTATGTAAATGTGATGTCAGCTATTTCTTCTTAATTACTTTGCAAACATTTATAATCACCTGTTTTTGTTTTTTTTAATTCTGGGGTATTGTGTGTAGATTGATGATAAAAAAATGTTTTAATCCATTTTAGAATAAGGCTGTAACATAACAAATTGTGGAAAAAGTGAAGGGGTCTGAATACACTGTACCAATGAGCTTTTGGAGGACCAGTGGGATGGATTTACTGGGTGCTGTGCTTACAGACATCATCTGTCATGTGAGAATCCATTTGCAGCCACATTTCCAACTTGCAAACTGTTCAGATTACAAATAGGTCTCAGGAATGGAACCCTGCATAACCTGGGGAGGATCTGTTCTATCATTGGCACTTGCTTTTAAATGAATTGTGGAAGAAAGATTCTCAACTGCCTAGAGACATAGCAAACACAAATGAAGATACTTGTGATTATTTAAACCTAACCCTCTAAACCCTAAAACATAATTTCATCCTGAACATACTACTGAAGGCCTGAGCATCTTCATCAGTTTCTTCTTGAAACTAATATGTCATGAATTCAGAAGTGAGGATGTTTGCTGATGATTGCATGCAGTTCTATTGAGCAATTAACGTTGGTAAAAATTCATTTTGGGAACATACTGTTGCAGGCACAAAGTGCTGGAGCTACCCAGTGGGTCAGGCACCTTCTCCAGAGAACATGGATATGCAACATTTTGGGTCAGGGTTCCTCATACCTACACCTTGACATTGAACCCACAGATGAACACCAGACCATCTTTCCCAGAGTATTACCAATCTCATCACCTCTAGAAATCCCCCCTCCACAGCCTCCAGCCTTTTAGTTCCCTACCTCACTACTGCTCACATCTATCTCCTTCCCAAAATCTACAAACAGGACTGGCCTGACCGACCCATTATTTCTGACTGCTCTCTCCTCACAGAACGCGTCTCCAAATATCTTGAATCCATCTTAATCCCCCTTCTCCATTCCCTTACTACCTTCAACAGGAATACTGTTGCAGGCAATAGTTATTCGTTTTCATTGGTGTTTACACAAATTGGTTTTCTTGAATCGGATGTTCAGTTCTACAATTAACAGCACTTTTATAAGTAGTCCATTAGCTGTAGAGCACTTTGGAATGCCCACATTATACAGAATCTGTGGTTAAATGGGTAATTAGAGCCAATGATAGGTGAAGAATCAGGGAATAAAAGGAATAATTTGACACAAGTGTAGTTTCTTGCCACAAGATTGGCGTTGTGCAATCTTTAATGTGCAGTGTGGATTTAGAACAGTAATATGCTAAATTACTGAATCTTGCTCAGACTGTTGTAGGCTATGGCCACAAGGTGGCAGCATGGACCAGGCTGTGTAAAATGGTTCAATGCTACTTTATTGTAACATGTACTGAGGTACAGTGAAATTCCTTTTTTGGCATGCACTTTGTAAAAAGTTTACTATACACAAACACAATGTTAGTTAAGTACAAATGTATACATATAGTACCCGAGACAGTACACAAGAGTCACCATGTTTTGGTGACATTTTTCATGATTCAAGTCCAAGTAGTTATAAATGTAGAGTTCTTAACATGGCTAGCAACAAGTCAGCAATCTTACATTTTTACTTTCAGACGTAAATAAACTTGAAAATATGTTTTAACATTTAAAAGATTATCTGGGATTACTATTTTCCTGTTCTAATCCATTCTGCATGTTTATCAAGGCACATCTCCTGGAGAGAAAATACATTTATACCAAGTTTAAGAATAAAACTGCAGATGCTGGAAAAATCGAAGGTAGACAAAATGCTGGAGAAACTCTGCGGTTATGGAGGATTCATGGCCATGACCATGGTGAACAAATTCTGCCCATCCTTCAGCTCATCGACAGACAAAATTCTCATCATCCTATTATTACTTCTGAACTTGATTATTATACAGTGCATTCAGACCCCTTCACTTTTTCCACATTTTGAATGTTACAGCATTATTCTAAAATGGATTAAATTTTTTTTTTAAATCAATCTACACACAATACCCCATAATTTAAAAAAAGCAAAAACAGGTGTTGAGAAATTTTTTCAAAGTCATTAAAAAGAAATAACTGAAATATCACACTTCCATAAGTATTCAGACCTTACTCAGTACTTTGTTAAGGCATCTTTGGCAGCGATTACAGCCTCATGTCTTCTTGGGTATGACTACAAGCTTGGCACACCTGTATTTGGGCAATTTCTCCCATTCTTCTCTGCAAGCTCTGTCAGGTTGGATGAGGAGCGTCAATGCACAGCTATTTTCAGGTCCATCCAGAGATGTTCGATTCAGCTCAAGTCCGGGCTTGCTGGGCCACACAAGGACATTCACAGACTTGTCACAAATCCTCTCCCTGCGTTATCTTGGCTGTGGGCTTAAGGTCATTGTCCTGTTGGAAGGTGAACCTTCGCCTCAGTTAGAGGTCCAGAACACTCTGGAGCAGGTTTTCATCAAGAATCTCTCTGTATTTTGCTCTGTTCATCATACCCTCGATACTGACTTGTCTCCCAGTTCCTGCCGCTGAAAAACATCCCCACTGCATGATGCTGCCACCACCATGCTTCACCATAAGTATGGTATTGGCCAGGTGATGAGCTGTGCCTGGTTTCCTCCAGACATGAAGCTTGGCATTCAGGCCAAAGAGTTCAATCTTGGTTTCATCAGACCAGAGAATCTTGTTTCTCATGGTCTGAGAGTCCTTTAGGTGCCTTTTGGGAAACTCAAAGCGGGCTGTCATGTGCCTTTTACTGAGGAGTGGTTTCCATCTGGCCACTCTACTGTTAAAAGCCTGATTGGTGGAGTGCCACAGATATAGATTGACCTTCTGTAGATTCTCCCATCTCCACAGAGGAACTCTGGAGCTCTGTCAGAGTGATCATCGAGTTCTTGGTCACCTCCTGACAAAGGCCCTTCTCCCCCGATCGCTCAGTTTAGCTGCTCTATGAAGAGTCCTGGTGGTTCCAAAGTTCTTCCATTTAAGAATGATAGAGGCCAGTGTGCTCCTCGGGGCCTGCATTGCTGCATCATTTGTTTTCTACCCTTCCCCAGATCTGTGTTCTCGACACAATCTGTGCCGGAGGTCTACAGACAATTCCTTCATCTTCCATGGCTTGGTTTTTTTGTTCTGACATTGCCACTTCTTCTTATAGGATTCGGCAGTGTAGACGCTGCTAAGCGTATTATGCCCTCCACAGGTCAAAATTTTGAACTAAATTCTTACATACAGTCTGTAACATGCACGGAATTGAAGAACAGCCTGGATATCAGCTGATGTTTCTCACTGTCCAAACAATACATAAAACAGAAAAAAGCCTCAACTCCAAGTCCTGTCAGTCTAGCAAACCAATGCCTTTCTTTCTACCTATACTTTTTTACATTCTAGGAAAACATGCTTAACTGTCTCCTTACTCCACATTCACACAAGCCAGAAACATGTTTCCTACAATGCACAAACAGTAATTTAACCCACAATGTCCCAACCTCAATCTACACAGTCTAACTGAGTCCCTACGGACAGAGATGTACAGAAACATATTTTTTCTACTTCGCTTGCACAGAAAAGTAGTATCTACCCTGACTTCCTTTTCCCATCCTCTCTGCCATTCTTTTGTTAAGCCCTCTTTAATTATTTCTCTCAGTTCCACTCTCCCCAATGATACATGGATATCTATTTTACTTCGGAGTCACGTGAGTGACTACGTGAAAGAAGCCCCGCCTGTCGTGCTTGATCGTCATTATGTCGACTCTGACGCAGACCAGAGTAAGACAGCGGTATGTACGGCAGATTAAGTGTGGAGCGCGGTTCCGATACTGGTGGCGTTAAATTACTGTTAGGGAGACTCCACAAACTTTTGGCTATGAGGAAAAATGGAGTTTAAAAGTTAAAAAGAAAACTGAAAACCAGGGCAGTAAAGAATATGAAAAATCTGACCCTGAAGTGGTGGCTGGTCATATATATATACTAGGTCGATACCTGAATGAAGGAGTGAGGCCATGGAAAATAACCATGGAAACCAAAAATTAATTGGTCTCTCACCAAAGCTGTTATGTTGAAACAGCAGAATTTATGATAAAACTTTTATGTTTTATGAAAGTATCAACGGTGATCTGTTTATTGTACATGTTCTCAATTATATGGAGACATATTATTGGGACCAATTTTGCACTTTAGTTTTGCTAGGTCAAAACAGATCAAGTTATGTTAAACTCCTGATTATTATGGAGTAAACCTGCCTCAGGATAAATCAAAGACATTGATTACAAAGGACAGACTATGGTCATTAAACTTTGGCAAAAATTATGATCCAATGTAAAATATTTGATAATTGATCAAAACAAAGGCAGGAGTATGATAAATAAATTTATTTATCCAAACAGCCGTATGCGTGAAACCCACAAAATGATTGGAAGAGAAGGCTTCATGTACATTTGAAGAGGTGCAAAAACTTGTTACAGAAGAAGTTGATGACATCTCCAATTGTGGGGGATTTACAGGTGTGTTATGATCAATGATATGGCATACAAGGACTACAAACAATTTGTTAGAAGGAATTGGTTCACCTGTATAGGAAAACCTAAAAAATGATTTTAGGTTTGCACCCAAAATATCTCCAAATTTCCCCAGGGAAAAAGAAGATGTGGTGGTAAAGCCATACAAAACATCATTTTAAATACACTTTTTACAGTGTAAAATCATTTTATTAAAATGGACATCGTCAACATTGAAAAAAGGTTGTTATTAACCAATTGTTAATCATTACTATAAGTCTCGAAGGATTGGTATTTAGAACCAATTTATTATCATTTTACAGGTGCTTGACATTATTAGAATGGGTCAGCTGTGCAAGTAGGACATTGTCTAATGGATTTAAATTATGTTCTAGGTTGTTCACATAATTAGTGGAAACATTGTACTGATAAGAAGATCAGCACTTGCACTAATGAGGACATGGTCATGGTTTATCTTGATCACATTTTAAATGGAAGGTTGATTAGGAGTCAGCTGCAAATGAGTGCAGCAATTTACAAGCCTGTTGAGAGGCAAGGGGTCTGACCCATCCAATAAAGAACTATGTTTTTGGCATTGATAAAACTTTTCCTCCAATTACTATTCTGGGTTTAGGTAATTCAGCACCATATGAGGGGGAAAAATGTTTCTGAGAAATTAATGTCTCATTGCTTTGTTGACAAACTTTGTCCTCATCAGAGAAGGAGCTTAGGTTAAAAAGAGTAAAAAAAAAAAAAAAAAGGGAAAACATAAGGATTGTAAGAGTATTGCAGGCCTTTTTGAAGGCCTATGCAAATACAAAGGATTCGTTATCAGATTAAAGTGGTGGATTGAAAGGTTCCACAAGCTGCTTTAAATTATAAGCTTAGCAGCTGTTACAAGCTGAAGCAGTATTATCGGATGATGCCGGATAGCTTCTGTGATTATTTGGGGTTAAGATATGTATAATATCTATTTCTTTTATCAAATTAATATTTGATTACGTCACTTGTTTTAGGGGGACTACGGGACAATAAACAACAGGGAATTTGCAAATGGATTGTACTTCTCCTAAGAAAGTTTCTCCAAACATTTGTATTAATTTTGGAGTTTATCGGAGTTTTTATGGATTAAATGACCTATTCCCCCTTCTATTATGAAAGTGTGCATGTCATTATCTGGTGAACAATACCATGGGCTGTGGCATATATCAATCACATGAGTCGAGTAAGATCATTATCAAGTGATTGTCTGGGTAACCAGATGTGGCGTATTCTAAAAATGTTTTAGTTCAGCTGTTTATCTCTAAGGAAGAGACAATGTTGTCGCAGCCAACAAAACTCAGGGAAAAAACATTGTCAGTAATATGGATTACTTACCATCAATCTGGTTGTATCAGATTATATCACCAATCTCTCAAATGTTTCATGGGGAAAACTGAGAGCAGGACGGTGGTGGTTGCATTGCGCTAAATTACATGAGGTGAAAGTTGTTTTTTATGTTCCTCATTTTTGGTCTGATAGGCAGTGTATGATATGAAATGTAGCAGGACGCTGCCAGGGGCGCTTTGAGTGGCCCAAACCGGATTATAGTTTCATTAAGTAGAGAGTGATATTTGAACCAGTTAAGATGAACTCATAGTTGCAGTAATTTATGGTTGTCAAAGTCATCCATGGCATGAAGATATGTATTTGGTTATCTGCAGGTTGATCAGCCTTATAACAATTTGATGGTCAAAGGGGTCTATGAATGTTTTAATAATATAACATATAACATTAATGGA